>VMDO01005141.1:30339-115435 GCA_007922755.1 Pedetes capensis
TAACAACCTGCGTTATGCAGATGACACCACTTTGCTTGCTGAAAATGAAGAGGATTTAAAACATTTACTGATGAAGATCAAAGATCATAGCCTTCAATATGGGTTACGACTAAACATCAACAAAACAAAAATCCTTACGACTGGGTCAGCACGCAACTTCACATTAAATGGAGAAAAGATTGAGGTTGTCTAAGATTTTGCTTTGCTTGGCTCTATAATCAATACCCATGGAAGCAGCAGTCAAGAAATCAAAAGAGGCATTGCTCTAGGAAAAGCTGTGGCAAAAGATCTCTTTAGAGTATTGAAAAACAAAGATGTCACATTGAAGATGAAGGTGCATCTGACTCAGGCCATGGTATTTTCAGTTGCATCATATGGTTGTGAAAGTTGGACATTGAACAAGAGAGACAGAAAAAGAATTGATGCTTTTGAATTGTGGTGCTGGAGATGTCTATTGAATATATCATGGACTGCCCAAAGAACAAACAAATCTGTCTTAAAAGAAGTGCAACCAGAGTGCTCCTTGGAAGCAAGAATGGCCAAACTGCGTCTTACATATTTCGGACATATAGTGAGGAAAGATCAATCCCTGGAGAAGGACTTCATGTTTGGAAGAGTGGCAGGTCAACGCAAAAAAGGAAAACCCTCCACCAGATGGACTGACACAGTGTCTGCAACAATGGGCTTCAACATCAATAAGATCTTTGCCTGGCACAGAATCGGCAAGTGTTTCGATCTGCTGTACATAGGGTCGCTATGAGTCGGACTCGACTCGATGGCACCTAACAACAACTTTTGACAGTGCTTCTCTGCTATTTATAGGATTTGCAATGGCTAATTATTTCAGTAGTGTGCTGCTGGGTCATGTTTCCTACTCTGTCTTAGTCTGGGAGCTCAGCTGCAACCTGTCTACAATGGTTGGTCCTGCTTATATCTTATATACCAATGGCATAGCTATCGGCATCACAGCAACACACTAGCCCTCATGGCCCGATCAGCAGACAGACATGTGGGGGCGGGTTGTATCTTAGCATGATTTTAATACAAGATTTTTCTAAGTATATTTGATGTGTTTCTACCCTTGCAGGTATTATTTTTAGTTGTCAGATTGTCACATCACCAAACAACAACCTTTGACTTCTTTTGAGAAAATATTGCCTCATATCACTAGTACGGTGAGATACTACCTGCTATGGGTTGGATATAGTTTATGTTCCCTGTAGGATCACATGTTGAAATTTGATCCCCATTGTAAGATTTTGAGATAGTGGAAATTTAGTCTGATTGTGGTGTTTAACAATGGATTATTTGGGAGTTTATAAGGATTAGATGGGCCTGGGATTTGGCTCAGTTGGTAGAGTGCTGCGCTGCCGTCTCTGAGGCCCCGAGTTCAATTCCCGGCACTGCAAAAATGGGAGAAGGTCCTGGCAATCCACTCCCAAGGCAATCCCGAAACAGTCAGCCATTGAAAACCCTAGGAGGGTCGCTATGAGTCAGATACCGACTCCACGGCACCTAACAACAACAACAACAAGGATTAGATAAGTTTCTTAGGGTTGAGTTTCCATGACTGATTCCTGGTGGTTTTGTAAGAGGAGGGAGGGAGACCAAAATAGATCAGAAAACATGCCAACTTCCCGCTTCTTCCCTTGTCAGGCACTGTACTGGCCCACTCAGCCAGTAAGAAAGCTATCACCAGATGCAGACCTTCAACCTTAAACCTCAAAATCCATGGGTCGGAATAAACCTGCTTTCATTTAAACTTACATAGTCTGTGCTACTGTCTTATTAGCAACACAAAATATGCCAATATACTACCTCAGACATTAAATGAGCCCCTATTCTCTTAGAAGGAAATAGTATTTGGTGAAAATCACCTTGAAACTGAATGTGCTTATTAGTACTGTCTCATTGTTTCATTATTCCATTAATTAAAACTCTGAAATTGATTTTTTCCCCTTTATTAGTAAATGATAACTGGGTACAGAATAATACAACATTGACTTTTTCCACTATGCATCCTTTATATCTGGCAACACTATGGCCACACTTTCATCAATCCACAAGATTTATGGAGCCTGATGGCTAATATATAGTAAAACTTCAATGCATATTTGGGTTATACTTCCCTATTTTTCCAAGGTACTCATGAAGTTGTGCTGTTTACACTAAGATTGTCCTTTCCCCATTCATCCCTCCACATTGACCCTCTTTCCCACCCCACCTTCCACAATCTTCACTTCCCTCTACTAGTTCCCTCTCTCCTTCTTTCTACTCCTTATGTTGTACTTTCTTCGCAAAATTTGTGTATTTTTTACATATCAATTTATGTATATGACTTTTTCTTCCTTTTAGTATGACTCAGCTCCCACATATGAGTGAGAACATATGGTATTTCTCATTTGAGCATGTGTTTGTTCGCTTAAGATGATGTTCTCTAGTTCCATCAATTTTATTGTAAATGGCATTATTCCATTTTTTATTGCTGAGTAATATTCTATTGTGCATATGTTCCATACATTTTTTTATCCATTCTTCTATTGATGGGCATCTTGGTTAGTTCCATATCCTTGCTATTGTGAAAAGTGGTGCATTAAATATGGAGATGCAGATGTCTCTGTGGTATGATGACTCACCTCTCCTTGGTATAATCCCAGTAGTAGTATAGCTGGGTCATATGACAGTTCTACTTTTAGTTTTCTACTTTTTAGTTTCCATATTAATGAAATTGACTTTTTAAAGAAATGGATTTTTTAAAGAAATGTATCTTTCCTGGATACCCTTATTTTCAAGTTAAATTTAGTAAGACTATTGTTTTATTTATTATATTTAATAACTTTTTATGCTTAAAATCATAGATTCAAAAATCATAAAATTCTGCTTTACATTGTAAGCTTTTAAAAAGGAAATGTTATTGAAAATGTTTGCAAATTTTACATTAAGCTGCAATTATTAGTAAACTGTAAAAATTAGAATTAGTAAACTTTAAAAAATTATCTTAAATTTCTAATCCTCTGAATATTATTCAAAAATATATTACATAATTTTTAAGAACTGTGTATGTACTTTCTTCTTAGACACAATTATCAGAAATTTTGGGGTGTAAGATATATGCACATGTAGTTAAAGTACCAAAGAATTTTCCAACTTTGCTGAACAAATTTAGTTTTCTACCAGTAGTGAGTCATGTAGTTGCACAAAATATAACATCATGTCAGTTTATTTAATTTTAAACTATTCTAATTAGTGTAAAGTTGTCTGTTGGGATTTGAATCAATTTCATTGGCATATTGTAAATGACTTTAATTTTGCATAGGAATTTCTATGAACTTTAGGTCATGTATAACCATTACCAGACCTCCCCAACTCTTAACCTTGAAAGCTACTCAGCTGTTAGTAATTCTTCTCTAGAATATTATATGAATGGAATTCCTAGGAAAATACATATTTATTATCAAGCCTTTGTAACTAGAGCAGAATGTACAAGGGACAGAGATATTTTTCATTTCTGGAATGGCATATGGTAGAGTGCTCCATGGACACCTATTGCATAAGTGAAATAAATGAGTTGTGTTTGTTAGCTTCCTTCAACTAAGTTTTCTGCCAGTTTTAATAAAAATGAATGTTTTTCATTCCTATTTATTTATTTATTTTTATTTTTATTTTTTTTAGAATTACTGGAGGGCTGAACCCACAGACTCATGTATGCTAGACAAGTGATTTATCCCTAGCTGCACCCTAACCTTATTTATTTTAATTTTTTAGACAAGGTCTCATTAAGTTGTATAGGCTGTCTGGCCCCAAACTCTTGATCTTCCTGACTCAGCCTCCCAAGTTGTGGGGATAGGAAATGTGTGCCACATCACTCAATCTATTTACTCTTTGTTCCTCCTTTCATTCACTTCCTTCTTCAAAACCAATTCATTGTGTGCCTTACTGTCCCAAAATATTAAACTTACTATAACGTTAAATTTTATACATGCAAGTTAAAACTTGATAAATATTCAGTATATTGACTTTGTTGAAAAGGCACCAAATGTATTATTCATTTTCGTACAATGCCACAAAATGTCCAAACTTCTTGAACTAGATGATTCTATTGAAGAGACTAATCAATAATAACAAAGAAATCCAAATAATTTAGAACCAAAACATATAATATCAATTTAAAGTTAAACATATAGATGAAATTTTAAAAATGGGTCTATTGAAAATGTTTATTTGCAAGTGTTTGAGTGTTGTTGTTACTGTTTTTAGGGACTGCTGAGTCAAGTCTGACTCATAATGACCCTATGCACAACAGGATGAAACACTACTCAACACTTTGCTATACCTCAGTCTTTTTATGGTTGAGTCAATTGTTGCAGTCATTGTATTTCTTCTCAGGATGTCCTGAGGAATTCACTATGTAGGCCAGGCTGGTCTCTAACTCATGATCCTCTTTCCTCAGCCTTCTGAGTGTTAGTATTACAGGCATACACCAACATACTTGGCTGTTTTTTTCTTTCTTCCAGAAGCCTAGGACATTGAATTTCTTGATTGTCTTATTGAATGAAACTTTATTACAAACTCAGCAAATTCTTAAAGTTATTGCAAGCTACTAAATATATTGTTATATAAATGCATTAATCTCTCAAGAGACACATGGCAAGAATCATGACAATTTATATTCATGAAATCATCTATCAAATTACTTTGAAGTTTTTCCAACACATGGAAAACAATTGAAAAGGGGTAAATGAGTAAAACCAGGCCTGGTGTTCCAATTCAGGAAGGATTTCTGAGTGGGAGGCACAAAAAATGGGGTATTCCTCTGTCTCATTGCATAAGAAGATGTTCTACCATAGGGTTTCACATGTCTACTGATTCTAAACACAAGCACAAACAGAAAAAGTAAAAAACTGAGGTGCTTGCCAGTGTCATATGAAAACAACAAGGACTCAGCTATTAAACTTTAGTTTGCATTTCAATGAGTTAATTTAGGCCTATGATATTATTACTTATGATAGACCAAAAGTTATATCCACTCCCCCACCCACCTTTTTTTTTCCCTTCACCGCACTGAGGGTTGAACCCAGGGCATCACACTTGCATGCTTTGCAAGTGCTGTACCACTGAGCTTCACCCTCAACCCATTTTTTTACTTTTTTGAGACAGCATCTCACTAAATTACACAGACTGCTTCTGGTCTCGAACTAGCAATCCTCCTTCCTCTGCCTCCAGAGTAGCTGAGATTACAGGCATGTGCCACGGCACCCAGCTTCCACTCCTCTTTTTAATGTAGTTACGGCATGTATTTTTACTCTATATCTCTTTATAACAGATCACTTCCTTTGAAAAACATAAATCCTCAATAGGAAGTTGAGGGACAGTTCTTGGATGGGCAGAAAAACCATCATACTGAGATGGGGGAAGAAAAGAAAGAAAGTAAAGGGAAAGAAGAGAGAGAAGAAGAAACAGGGGACAAGACAATCTAGGATAGAGGACAAAGATAGAGAACAACCAATAAGAAATGAGATGTTTAAAAAGAAACAAGGAATAAAATAGGATGGGCTGGCAAGAAAATAAAAAGATCAAGGAATGTGTTGTAATACATTTACAAACACAATGTAGAAAGCAGGCTTCTGTAATACTTATTCTATCAATGGGGATAAAGGTCAGGTTGTGACAATTTATATAAGATGTATGTTAATATAACATTATGTTTTCTATGTCACTCACTGTGAAGAAGGTTTGATAACAAAAGGAGTTTCAGTTCAGAAACTAAATTTCCATAGAAATGGTACTTTATTTTCATGTCATCAATATATGTGTATTGACAATAGATTTCAGTGACATTTATGAGAAATAATATATATTTATTAAACATAAAAATCATGTTTCATTTTCATGTGAATTTTAACATTATGCAATAGCTTTAGCCTAGATTAATGGAGATAATCTTTAGCTATCGGTAAGAATAAATGATAAAAAGTTGTGTGAATTTTGTCTTACCTCAAATCTCAGTTTTCTGTGTCTTAATTCTGCAAAATTGGGTAAGTAGGTAAATTCTCACTACATCATTTTCTTTATATATAAAATAGTGATAATAGCATCTTACTGCATAGTTATCATGAGTATTAAAATATAAAGTACATTTGGTACTACCTAATGCCTAGGAAAACTCAAATAATAGATATTACTAAAATTGAAAACCTACTTGTCTAAAGAGGATAAAAGGAAAAAAGTAATAATTTCTGAAGATTATTCTTAATATATCCTCAAGTGCTTCTTTTGAAAGCTGGCATTGCCTGAATGCTTCTATGTCTTTAATCACATTTTTTTTGATGTGACTGAATATATTTTTCAAAAGAAATTTTTGGTGGATAAACCCTAGGGAACTAAATCAAAGTCAAAGTCCTGTGTAATTCCTTTCCAGGGTGAATATGCAAAGAACGTGTGATTTGATCCTAAGCCAATAGAATATGGGAAATGTTACAGGATGTTACTCCTCTGATTAGGTTATGTTATATGTAAAGATAAAGGCTATAACTCTCTTGGATACATTACATTATGTGGGATCTAGCTTAGAATATGAGAGTAAGAGACACCCCCTTTCTGGTTTTGGAGAGGTAAGTTGACATGCTGTGAGATTGTGAGATTGCCATGGCAAGAAACTGCCAGAGATCTCTAATAGATGTGGTGTCATAGTTGGCTGAGAAAAAGAAGGAAAATAGGGCTCTTTGGGGATAAGAAGAGAGGGAAATTGGAGAGGGAGGCAAATTTCAGAAGCTGTATGGAAAAATGCCAATATGCCTGTATTTTACTTTCAAACACTGGTCCTCTGTTAATAGATTAAATGGAAAAACCCTGGCTTTTCAGTAGATGATAAAGTATCACAAATTGATTATAACAAAGCAATAGGAAATTTTGTTGTTGTTGTTAGGTTCCATTGAATAGGGTCTGACAAATAGTGACCCTGGCAGAATGAAACACTCTCCAACACTGTGCCAGGTTTGACACTGTGTCAGTGCTTCTCTTCTATTCATTGGGTTTTCAATGGTTGATTGTTTTTTGGGAGTGGGCTTCCAGGTGTTTCTCCCATTCTTATGGTGCTGGGAATAGAACCCAGGGCCCCAGAGTGCACAGAGCAACACTCTACCAATTGAGCTAAACCCCAGTTCCAGGACAATTTTAGTAGACCCTAAACTAAAAGGTAAACGAGTGACAAAGAAATGCAATTAGTTATCTTTCCCTCCTCTCAGGTATACTCTGAGTCTAAGCTCACTCGAAATAGCTGAGTAGCTAAGTATAAAGTAAAACTAAATGATAATCTCCCCTTCAGTTAGCCCAAAGAGGTGGGGCTTCTGATTTCTGAGGACACACAAAATAACTCTTGACCAAGGAATAACATGTTTAACTAAATTATACTTCTGGACTCTAAAATAGAAGACAAACTAACAATTGATTCATTTATTTATTCCTTGCTGAATCAAAAGCAAAAAGGTGAACTAATAATAAAAAAGCTTCCTTCCTGACCCAGAAGCCAGAAGGTAAACTGACAATGAATCTCTAGCCCACTACAAGCAAAGTGGGATCAAAATGAGGTTAATTATTTCCCCTTCACCCTGTGCAGGAAAGGCCAACCTTAAGTTTCACTCCCAGGGCTCACATCACACAGGGTGGACTACAGGATTACTCTGACTTCAATAAAACTAGGAGGAGAACAGCGATCGGGCCCACATCTCTCCGGGTGCCACCTGGTCTCCCAGTAGTTTGCTTACTGCCATGAAAAGCTTGCTTGATTCCAGTTCTAGTCTCTCTGTCTTTTCCTTTGTCTGAGGTAGCATCCTGATCTTAGGTTGGTTCACCCAAAGAATGGAAATTTCTCCAGATTTTCTCCAGGTTTTCCCAGCTTCTCTAGGAGCCTTGGTTTCTCTGGTAACACCTCTTATCCTACAACTATATGGAGATAAATTCCATCAACACCTGACAGAACTTAGAAGCAGAAGATTCCTTAGTTGAGACTCTGATAAAGGTGTAGCCTTCATGAACATGTGGATTACAATCTGATGAAACCTTAAGGAGAGGACCCAGTTAAGCTATGCTGTGAATTCACTATACGTGTGTATACAGGTGCATTTCTGATGCATAGGTATACATGGTCTCTCTAGTACCTGAGCCTAAGAAGGAGAATCAGTTCTAGCTTTTATCATAAATGTTATCTCAATATGCAGCACTGTGAAGATTCATGCTTACAGAATAGGTCAATTGTTTGGAAAGTGCTTGTGAGTACAAATCTGTTTTGACTAGTTAATTGTTCTTTTGTGTTCTCACACATTGTCTGGTGAACAGAATTTAGTAAATATATAACTCTCCTTAAAAATGAATTGAATCCAAGCTGGGTACCATGGCTCAAGCATGTAATTTCAGCGACTTGGGAGGCAGAGGTAAGAGGACCACAAGTTCAAGTCCAAAGGCAGCCTGCATAATTTAGCGAGATTCTTCAAGATAAAGGAGTGAAAAATGGGCTGGGGGTGCAGCACAGTGGTAGAGCACTTGGAAAGCATGTGTGAGGCCCTGGGTTCGAACCTCAACTATCTCGAAAACATTCACTGAATCCTTAAATTTTTGAATAATTAAATAAATTCTCTTATCAAGATATAATTATATCCTATCTAGATATAACCCAGGGGTAAATGAAGAGATACATTTTCTATATAGAATCCAGGAGTAAATGAAAATAATTTATGTAAATAGTTTTTAAATGCACTCATTTTCAAATAACCATTTCCTGTCTGAAGTGGGATGAGACAAGAACTATTATTTCTATCACCCAAAATGTCACCTCAGATTTCCCACTTCTGTAACATATGTGTTCCACAGGTTGGAACCTTGGGATCTTCCTCCAACTTTCACATTCAATATGTGTTTTCCTTCAAGTAGTATTTCAATTACTACTGCTACATAACAATCAGTCCAAAATTTAATGGCACATAATCTCAGAAAATTATTATAATGCTGCAGTTTCTGTTGAAAGAAATTCCTTATGTCTAAGTAGTCATGACTTCTCTCTGCTCCACAGTATAAAGTCTTTGAAACTTGAATATTTGAAAGCTGAAGCAATTGGGGTCTACAGGATTTACAAAAATCTTCTTCACTGATATGCCTATGCTGAGAAGGTTTGGATTAGCTGAAGTTTTCCAGCAGAGCACATATAGATGCCTTCTTCATGTGACTGGGGCTTCTCTCAACATATGACAATAATAGTATGGGAAAGGAAATACCATGAGAGATAATACCTTGACAGCAAAAGTTCAAAGAAAGCCAGATGAAAGCCAGATGTTCTTTTCCGAACAGCTTCTGGAATAATACATTGTAATTTCTGCCTCATTCTCTTGGTTATAAGTAGTTAGAAGCCTAGCCCAGATTCAAGAAGAAAGGGTTCAATTGCAAGTTCCCGTGAAGAGACCAGAGTGAAGGAATGTACTGAATGAGAGATCCTGTGATGATGACCACATTTGGGAAACACATTGTCACATTATGGTATATTAAACCTTGAACAAAAAGCCAGGATATTTGTTCTTTAGTATTTCTTCTAACTCTAAGAAAGTCACTATTCACTCCAATCTTCAATTTTCTCATCTTACTCCGAAGTGTTTCAATTGCATAAGCTATATAGTTGTTTGCCTGCAGTTGTAGCCCTGTGGCATCCGATCCCATCAGATCTCGGAAGCTAAGCAGGGTCGGGCCTGGTTAGTACCTGGATGGGAGACCACCTGGGAACACCAGAAGCTGTAGGCTTGGGAGAAGGACCTGGCAACCCCCTCCCAAAAATCAATCTGCCATTGAAAACCCTATCAACAGCAGAGAAGCACTGACAATAGTGTTTCCCCTGTTGTACAGAGGGTCTCTATGAGTCGGATACCGACTCGACGGCACTTAACAACAACAACAACAACATATAGTTGTTTGGGTTGGGGTTTAGCTCAGTTGATAGAGTGCTTGCTCTGCATGATCTGAGGTCCTGGTTCAGTGTTCAGCACCACAAAAACAGAAGGATCTGGTAGTCCACTCGTAGTCCACTCCCAGAACAATCAGCCATTGAAAACCATATGAATAGCAGAGAAGCACTGACATAGTGCCAGCATGGCACAAAGTCAGGGAGAGTTTTGTTCTGTTTTATCTGACTTGATGTGTGTTGGACCTGGCTCGAGGATACCTAACAACAACAAAATATATAGTTATTTAAGGCTCAAGGTATATGTGATTCAGAATGTAATCTGAAAGTAATTTCACCATTTGTAGTTCCCTTAGGTACTACCAGATATTGGAAAAGTTATTAAACCAGTGTGTAAGCATAAGTTTAATTTGATTTATACTAAAACACATTAAAATTAGATAAAGAGTAAATAATAGGGAATAATATAGCTACTAATGCAATTGTATATCATGGAGGTAAACTGTTAGTTTGAGGAATAATACAGGAAAAGATAAAAGCTTTCCTTTATTTTACTCATTTAATAATTTCAGGTATTTACTTAATTTCATTAATAGATTATTTCAAAATACTAATAAATATTATAAGAATATAAATGATCAATTTACAGTTTGCTACTTAAGTTTTCATTGTAAAAAAGGTTCTTTTTTATCAGTTTGCTATGTAAATTTATGACTTGCAAATAATATAAATCTGCAATTATTACGAAGTGGTCCATATACTGTGCTTATGCACATTCCCATTCATAATGTAATTATTTGAGTAATAAGAATTCAGTGAAAAATCAGAAATTGAGTGAAATGCTTAGAATAATTCAGGTTTATTAAATATTAGATGTAGAATGAAATACTTTTTAAATGTAAATTTATTAGATTTATGATAGTTATTGCATAATAGCAAACAAAATTTTCTAGAAAACAGGAAACCTAAATTTAGTCATTTCATGATAACCACATAACCCAGGGATTCGCACCTGCATGCTTTGTAAGTGCTGGACCACTGAGCTGAGCCCCCAGCCCATTTTTTTACTTTCTGAGACAGGGTTTTACTAAATTAGGCAGACTGCCTCTGATCTCTAACTTGCGATTCTCCCGCCTCTGCTTCCCCAGCAGCTGGAATTACAGGTGTGTGCCACCTCGCCCGGTGCTTGATAACCACATAATTTTTCATGCCTAATACTTATGTATGTTATTCAGATGTCAATTAATTCACTTGCAAATTAAAAGTTATATTTGCAGATATTTGAATTTCCTAATATATAAAAATTTCCATGCAAAATAATATAAAAATGATGATTAAAATCTCAACCAACATAATTAATAATTGCCATTTCTGTAACAGACATTAAACACTTAATATTATAGATAATCAGCTACACCTTTATACCTATCCATGTGTTTTGTTTTGTTTTGTTGCGGTACTAGGGGTTGAACCCAGGGCCTCGCACTTGCATGCTCTGCAAATGCTGGACCACTGAGCTGCACTGTCAGCCCATGTTTTTTACTTTTTGAGACAGGATTGGGCTAAATTTCGCAGACTGCCTCTGGTCTCCAACTTGTGATCCTCCTGCCTCTGCCAAACGAACCTCTGGGATTATAGGTGTGCGCCACCGTGCCGGGCTTATACCTATCCATATGTTTATCTATATATCTTCTCATGAATCCTAAATAAATGAAATCAGATTTAGCCAACCTAGTCCTTACTCTATGGAATAAAAAATATACTGAAATCTCTCAAGAACATATTTGCTTTTGTTAATTTTAAAGTGTAATTTTATAATAATAAATAGAGTATTTTGTAGAGTTTGCTTGGGGAAGGGTAAGTTAAAGTATTACCTGTCCATTTATTCTTTGTTTTCCATCCCTTATTTTCAATGCATCCCTTTAAAATCATATCCTGTTCCTACTATTCCTCAGGAAGCCTCTTTGAGGTTTAGTCAAACAAGAAAAATACCACAGATACTGCTTGGGATAATAAAAATCAAAGCTATGAATTTCATGATTCAATTAGAGAATCAAATAATCTTCTATAAAATCTATCTAGAATCTATAAGAATAAAATCTAATATTTTAAAGTTAAGTCTTATTCTTACAACATCAATTATTGATGAGAAACTATGCTCAAGATCAGAAAAGTTCATTAAACTAGAAAATTTTTAAGCACATTAACTAATGAAGAAATACAACATATAATGGATAGTATTAAATGTAAGAAGAAAATATCAACTGAGTGGGTGATAATTGATTTCCAGAAATATAAAAATGCAATGAGATCAAGGATATTTTGAAGATTGTGATTTGAGGAGAGTTGATTTGAGTTTCCTAAAAGGCTGAGTCAAATTTCCACAAGTTGAAATTTTTGTATGTTGAGTAATGGCTTAGCTTAGATGCTTTTTAGAATAAAAATATTTTACTTGGGAGTGATAAACACATATAAATAAAAGGAAATCATCTTTAAATAGATTAATTAATCATGAATTACCAATCACCTTTAAAGTCGGTTATTAGTTAGTAAATAAATGGGACATAGCTTTAAGACATTTTGATGGAGGTGGGACAGAGTTTGATAGATATGAATGAAGGCACATTTTAGAAGGAATAGCTGGGGCTGAGCATGGCCAGAGTCAACAAGACAGTAACTAATTTTTGATGTCAAAGATATTTTTATCTAAATTGAAGATATTAAGGAGAATTTAATCCTGCTCAAGAGATTTTCTCACATTTTATTTCTCAGATAATATAATCATTTAAATATTTCTCAAATTTAAAATATAGTATATATTTGTTTCTGCTCATATTTTCCCCCCAAAGCTTAAAAAATTTATACAACTTTTTTATTTATTTTATGAAATTAGGTAGAAAGAGTCTGGCACATACCTGTAATTCCAGCACTTGGGAGACTGAGTTATGACAATCGACGTGAGTTTCAGGCCAACCTGGTCTACATAGCAAGATTATATGCCAGCCTGGGCTAACAGTGAGACTTCTGTCTTAAAATAAATAAATTAAATTAAATTAAATTAAAAAGTCATAAGAAATTTATGTTAGTGAAAAAGTATTGTGAACATACACATGAAATATGCAAGAATTATTTCAAATGTGGCTTGAGAAAAATTGCACAATAAATTTTGTCAAGAATACTAATGAACTTATCATATATCAATAATTTCCAGATAAGTTAGTATTTTCTAAAAACAGCATATTTACTGAGGATATCCATGCTATCAAATATTCCTTATATACTGTGATATAAAATTTTAAGATATTTTAAAACATTTTATTTCATTTTTCTGTTTGAGGGATTTATTTCTAAGGTATGTGCATATATTTAGTCATGCAAGAAGACTGTAGGAGAAAACATCTTTCCTCTTTGAGTCTCTCTGTATTTATATATATATATGTACGTATATGTATATATATATATATATATATATATATATATATATATATATATAATTTAAGCTGTAGTCTTACCACTGTGGGGTCAAATCCCATCAGATCTCAGAAACTAAACAGGGCAGGGACTGGTTAATACGTGGATGGGAGACTACCTGGGAACACCAGGTTCTGTAGGCTTGGGAGATGGACCCACCAACCCACTCCCAAAAAACAGTCAGCCATTGAAAACCCTATAATAGTAGAAAAGCACTAACAACATGTTTCACCTGTTGTACATAGGGTTGTTCTTAGTTAGACACTGACTCCCCAGTACCCAACAACCACAACAATATATATTTATATATTCTTGGCCTCAAGCTAAAAAATAAAGCTGGGAAAATCTTAGCATTTGAGAGAAATTTGAAGTTGTCTGCAAAATTTTTGTTGGTATACTTACCAACTTTAATATAAAATCTCATATTTACTCACAAATGTGTATGATTATATTACCATATGTAACTATCTAACTCACTAAAGAAAATATTAATTATAAGAAAGGAAATTAATATAAGTAAGAGTTTTATTATGCTCTTTTTACATTCTGATAGATCACATACTTCCCAGAGTAGCTACCAGTAACCCACTCCCCCCAAAAAACAGTCATTGAAAACCCTCTGAATAGCAGAAAAGCATTGACCATAGTGTTTCCTCTGTTGTACATAGGGTCTCTGTGAGTCAGACACTGACTCAATGGCATCTAACAACAACAGTAACTCCACTCCAGGCACAAAAAGTGATGCAAAACTACTGAAGACATACATTTAAGAGCTAAAATTATAAAACAGTGAAAAAAATCTTAACAGTCTACATTTGTGACATTGGCTTAGAACATGTTCCTCATCTATGTGACACATGCACACACACAAATGTTTGTGCCACAAGCTGTATAATTGAGAAAGTAAAAAGGCATATGCTTGATAAATAATTTTTATCTAAAGTCAGCCTCATGATGCATTCTTACATTCCCAGCAAGAGGTGGAGGCAGGAGGATTATGTATTCAAGGCCAGCCTGGGCTACATAAAAATTTCCAGCTAGCCTGGACTGTGAAATTCTGCCTCAACACAAAACAAATAAATAAACAAAAAAGGATTTGTGTCTAGTATCAGTGGATAATCCTTGCAGCTCAGCAATGAAAGCATATATAATTCAATTACAATTAAGCAAATAATTTGAGTTGGGCACTAATGTAAATCGAAACCACAGGAGGATACAACTTCCCAACCATTGTTGTTGTTATTGTTAGGTTCTGTCGATTTGTATCTGACTCACAGTGACCCAATGTACAAGAGAAAAAACACCATTGTTGTGCTTCTCTGCTATTCACAGGGTTTTCAATGGCAGGTTTTTTTTGGGGGTGGTGGTGGTGGTGGTGGTGTGGAGAACTGGGTTGCTGGGTCCTTCTCCCAAGCCTATAGCACCTGGTGTTCCCAGGGAGTCTGCCATCCAAGCACCAATCAGTCCTGACCCTGCTTAGCTTCCAATATCTGATGGGATTGAATGCAACAGTGCTATGGACTATGTACTAGAGACTATGAGGGACTCTCTTGAATGTAGGGTCAAGTACTACACAGTAATCAGCAGAAGGTAAGCATCGACATGGTAGCTACTAAAAGAAAAAACGGCTGTGTATCCCAGGTATTATATGGATACAGGCTCCCAACCATTACCTAGCACTAATTAAAAAAAAAAACAAAAAAACAAACAAAGAAAAAAATTGGAAATAAATAAATATGCACAAAAACAAATATTATCAAAGATGTGGCTAACTGGAAATCCTCATACTATGTGTTGCTGACAGAAGTATAAACTTATACAGATTCTTTGGAAAAGTTTTTATTTCCTTAAAGTCTCAAACATAAGGATAATACATGACCTAGTAATCCAATATGGGCTGGGATTTAGCTCAGTTGGTAGAGTGCTGCGCTGCAGTCTCTGAGGTCCCGAGTTCAATTCCCAGCACCGAAAAAATGGGAGAAGGGCCTGGCAATCCACTCCCAAGGCAATCCCGAAGCACTCTGCCATTGAAAACCCTATGAGGGTCACTATGAGTTGGATACCGACTCCACGGCACCTAACAACAACAACAAGTAATCCAATATAACTAAGGTAAACAAAAATGTATATTTGCAATACATTCATATACAAAAACTTATAAAGGAATAATCATGAAGTATTATTCATAATAGCCCAAAATATAAACAATCAAAATGTCCCAAAACTGAAAAATGGTTAAAGTATGCTACATAGTATAATAAAATACATGGCTATAAAAGCAATGGAGTCCTAATATATGCTACACTATGGATGACCCCTGAAAAATTATGATGAGTAAAAAGATTCAGTAACAAAATAATACATATTGTACTATTCCATTTATATAAAATGTCCAAAATGGATAAATCTATATAAAGACACAAAGTAATTTTAGATGGATCTGAGGTGGGGATTATAGGAAAGTGAATTCTAATGTATGTGGGATTTTTTTTGAGTTAAAAAACTAAAATTAGATTTTGTTAATAGTATTATATCACTGCAACTATATATGTATATTTTAACACCATATTTTAAAAATAAATTATACATACTCAGTGTACATATGAGTAATACTATGTAAGTGTATTACATAGTTTGTGAATTATTATTACTCAATGATGTTAAAATTAAAGAAAATGAGGAAGAAATACATTTATCTGTAATTTAAAATAGCATAAATTCTCTGGTAATTAATAGATGAGAATTCTCTTAGTGTTATAGAGTACTTCCTTTAAAAAATTATAAATTTACACATATACTATGTTTGCGATAATTTAGCCAAGTCACAAACTCCAAACAGATTTATAAGACTTAGGAAACAGTGAATTGATTCATTAAGTAACAGAAAATATAATAAAGTGGTTAGTACAGAGCCTACTGTATAGTAGGCACTTATTTACTGAATGCCACAACTCGGTATCTGTTCTACATCACTTTTGGGATTGAACACTCACCCAACTTCAGTTTGAACTCGCATGTAATACTGCATATGAGAAGTTGATGGTCTGGTCAGCAATCAGCACCTGGTTTGTTTTGACATTTGATATAGAGATTTTTCTTTGTCTCTTTCCATATATGTAGTAAACTTGATTCATGTATGTTCCACCCATGAAGTCCATGTGTATAGTCACCATTTATTTTGTTGAAAAATGTATTTGCAATGAAAAGGTCATTGGTCTAACAAAATTCTGTCATGCGATCTCCAGCATCATTTATGTCACCAAGACCATATTTTCCAACTACTAAGCCTTCTTCTTTGTTTCCAACATTTGCATTCCAGTCACCAGTAATTATCAGTACATTCTGTTTGCATGTTTGATTTATTTCAGATTGCAGAAGCTGGTAGAAATCTTCCCTTTCTTCATTTGTGGCTTTAGTGGTGGGTGCATAAATTTGAATAATAGTCATATTAACTGACCTTCCTTATATGCATATGGATATTATTCTATCACTGACAACATGGTATTTCAGGACAGATCTTGAGATGTCTTTTTTTGATGATGAATGCAACCCCATTTCTCTTTAGTTTGTCATTCCCAGCATAGTAGACCATGTGATTATCTGACTCAAATTGGCCCAGGTCAGTCCATTTTAGCTCATTGATGCACAGGAGGTCAGTGTTTATGTGCTCCAATTCTCTTTAAAGATTTATAATTTTCCTCGATTGATACGATGTACACTCCATGTTCCAATTATTAATGGATATTTACAGTTGTTTCTCCTCATTTTGAGTCATGCCACATCAGCAGAAGGAGGTCACTGGGACTTTACTCCATTTCCGTCATCAAGATAGACCCTACTTTGAGGAGGCAACTCTTCTCCAGTAATCTTTTGTATGCATTCCAACCTGGGGGTCTCATTTTCTGGCACTATATCTGATAGGGTTTCTTTGATATCCAACGCATCCATAGCCACCTGATTTTTGACAAAGGAGCAAAGCAGGTGAATTGGAGAAAGGATAACCTTTTCAATAAATGGTGTGGAAACATGGATATCCACTTGCAGAAAACTGAAAACAGACCTGCACCTCTCAATATGCATGAGAGTTAACTTGAAATGGATAAAAGACCTCAACATAACACCAGAAACTTTATATTTACAAGACAAAAAGATAAGCAATACGCTCCAACACATAGGTATAGGAAAGAATTTCCTTAATAGGACTCCAATTGTTCAATAAGTCACAACAAGAATAAATAAATGGGATTACATGAAATTAAAAAAACCTTCTGTACAGCAAAGGAAATAATCAACAAAGTCAAGGAAGTCCCCACTAAATGGGAAAAAATCTTTGCATCCTATACGTCGGACAAATGACTAATTTCCAGAATTTATAAAGAACTAAAGATAGCAGTTCCCAAGAAAACAACCCAATAGATAAGAAGGCAAAGGAACGTGTTACCCCTGAATGCTGCACCCCCAAATATGTTACAGTGAATTTATCTCCCTTCACCAACTTTGGCCCCAGAAGGACTGAATAGCCTGTGAGGGGTATGATTCCTAAAAGCAGGGGGACAAACTAAGACAGGCACAGTCATGGAGAGGCCATCAGGAAAGGCATGGCTGCCTGGAAAGGCCAAGATGCCCGGTTTGCTAGAGGGAGAGGCATAATTGCCCACCTGGTCACTGTGACCTTTGCTTGACATTGCAAAGGTTTACTGGTACATGCAGTTTAATGAGTTTTGAGAACACTTTTTGATGTCATGGTTCCTGGAAAATCACTTATTATCTCTTGTGATTTTGAGGGAATGTCTGGAGAGTTTAACCTGGCCTCTAGGTTGATAAGACCTTTGACTGGTAAAATTATATGATGCATAGTAAGAAAAAAGAGATTAGAGAAACAGTGATAAGGTTAAAAAGTTCATGCATTCCTTCTCTGTTTGATGTGATTGTTACTAAGAAATAAAATTAAGATATAAGGAGAGGCTAGGGAGAGCTCTAGCAGAGCTCTTGGCCATAGCTAACTAACATTCTTGGTTGTCCGTCTCTTCATTTACCTCAGAGCTTTGCAACAACAGGAACTGAGCAGATAGTTGTCAAGTAAAGAGGCGTGTAAGGCCATGAAACACATGAAAAAATACTCGATATCCCTAGCCATTGGGGAAATGTAAATCAAAACAAATCTGATTCTACATTACTCCAGTAAGAATGGCCAAGATCAATAAAACAAATAAATGCTGGTGTGGTTTTGGAGAAAAGGGAACCCTCTTATATTGCTGGTGGATTTGTAAATTGGTTCAACCACTTTGGAAATCAATATGGAGGTACCTCAAAAAACTAAATAAATCTACCACATGACCCAGTTATACCACTATTAGGAATATACCCAAAGGGAGATGAGTCACCATACCACAGAGACACCTTCATTTCCATGTTCAAGGCAGTACTTTTCACAATAGCAAGGATATGGCATCAACCAAAGTGCCCATCAACAAAAGAATGGATAAAAAATGTTACACATACACAATGGAACACTACTCAGCAATTAAAAATGAAATAATGTCATATGCAGCAAAATGGATAGAGTTGGAGAAATTATCTTACGGGAATGAACACAAGCCCAAAAAGAGACATACCACATGTTCTCACTCATATGTGGGAGCTGAACCAAACTTAAAAGAAGGAAAAAATCCTATACATAAATTGGAGCATAATAAAAATCTCATGTGAACTTACCATAGAAGGGACAATTTAAGGAGTGGAAAGAAAAAGGAAGGGATCTAAAAAAAGGAAGCAGTGATGGGAGAAGATGGGAGGGGGAGAAGGGCCAATGAGGAAGGAGGAAGTGGGGTTCGGTCAACCTCAATGTAAACAGCTCAAATTTACTAGTAGGGGAATCAATAATAATAATAATAATAATAATGCCAATAATTCCAAAGGATAGCAATAATTCAAAGGGACTAGATCACTCATGTAATACTGCTGAGAATGTAAAAAGATAGATCACTATAGGAGAAAAATGGGGTTTAATTCAAAATTGGGATGCATCTATATAGATAATTCTTCCCAGAAAAAGACATATGAGTAGAAAGATCCTTGGTGGAGTGATGGGGATGGGGGAGGAGGATCATGAGAGGGTAAGGGGGAAGTTATGTGAGCAATGTACAATGAAATGCATATATGGAAATGTCACAATGAAATACATGTCAGAATGAAACCCATTAAGTTGTACATTAAAAGTTTCCTATATATAAAAAGGAAAATAATTTGAAAAATGACAGTTAATCTATGTTGCTAAATTCTCAATATCATTCTCAATAATAAATAAGACTAAATTCTTCTGCAGTGCATCCCATCTCCAAAGGTTTCTATACAAATTCACTAGGAGTCATTAAAGTTGTATTTTGTAGTATAAACATATTTAGCTGGGACAATAAGAATAGACTAAAGTAGTTCTTTATTGAATGGTTAACTCTAGACCTGTTTCTACAACTATCTGGATTATTGACTGTACATTATGATTATAAGGACTTTCTGTTGCTTATAATACAAACATTTCAATTTATAAACAGTTTATTGAATTCCATTATAGTTCAACAGATAAAAACATATACACTAAATGTACTTTCCAAATAGCACAAAATGGTACAATCAGAAACCAAGCTACCATATGACTTTATTTTGGAATAACTTTTATAGAATTCTAGAAACATAATTTTCTAAAATAGACCAAACATACTAAATAAAAATATTTTGAAGGAACACAAATATACCAAAATATATTTTGTTACCTTTGTTGTATCTTTTTTGTTCCATATTGGAATATAACATTCAGAATCCTATACAGATGCAAACTTATTTACCAAGTGAATGAAAAGATTTTAAAAATAATGCCATTAACTCAAAAAGTTATTTTTTCATGTTTTAGTGCAAAAAACCCTCAATTTTTAAATTATATAAAATGATAAAAACTATTGATGTATAGCTTTTTAATGAACCATTTTAAGTCTCATAATATTTGGATCTATTTTGACTTTATAAATTCAGCAATTTGGAAATGGCTTTGAAAAGTTTTGTGCTGTATTTTTCCTTACCTAAGATCAACTGGTATCTTTCATTTGAATCATTTGTTTTTACATCCAATGTGCTATCTCTTTACTAACAACATTGCAGTTTATATATAATCAGTAAATTATACAAGCAAAACCTCTTAGAACTACCCAGAAATTATAACTTCAAAAGTAAGGGACAAAATGCTGTGGGGTTTAATGTCAAATGGTATATGTTCTAATTCTGTATGAAAACAGAATGCATAATATAAAACTTAAGGATTGAAATTAACTCACTTGATTTTTAGTTTAAATTTAAACAGAATAATCTTTGGCAACTGTGAAAAACAAACCTGGGACTTTCTCAAATTCCCAAAGTTTCCAGTGTCACTAAAAACATGGTCATGTTCTCATGTGTTTTGTGGGATTTTTCTTATAAGTAGGTGATCATATTAATTAAATGGAATCAATAAAGTCACATAGTCATAAATGACAAGATATACTTACTTGCCACATCACTACTGCATATGCATCAAACTGTTAGTAAAAACATTTTAAAATCTGGTACTATGTATTCTCTTTTATTATTATATTTTTTACTTACACATTTTAGGAAAGACAAATTATATATTCAGTTTTATATGAACATAAAAACATTTAATTTACATATTATTATAGTTTTAGTGAGGTTAAGTTATGAAGAATTGTGAGGCATAATTTTTAAAAAGCGGGAAAAAGAACCTGCTAGTTTAATACACCTACAGCCATAGCACTGTGGCGTCCAATCTCGTCAGACCTTGGATGCTAAGTAGGGTCAGGCCTGGTTAGTATTTGAATGGGAGACTGCCTGGGAACCCCAGGTGCTGTACGCTTGGGAGAAGGACCTGGCAACCCACCCCCCAAAATCAATCTGACATGGAAAACCCTATGAATGGCAGAGAAGCACTGACAATAGTGTTTCACCTGCTGTACATATAGGGTCACTATGAGTCAGACACTGTCTGGACAGCACCTAACAACAACAGGTTTAATACATGACAAACCAGAAACAGCCATTGCTGCAGAAAAAATACATTGAAGAACACTTAAATTTTTTTGTGATTTTCTTTTTACACCCTTTAACTCAACAAATGATGTGTGAATGTGTAACACAGACTTTTTGTTGTCTGCAGCAGAGAAAGTATCTGGGATGGAATAAAAAATGAGAATGAAATATTTGTAAGGAATTATACACAAAAATGGCTTATATTTTTTAAATGTATATATATACACACATTTTTTACATTTTATGATTGAGATTTTCTCAAATTAAATAATAAGCAGCTACCTATGCTCTGTTATAGTTCTCATTGTAAAATAAACCTACAATATGGCTTTAAATCAAGATATTTTATCTCTATGTTCTTTACATTTCATAATGCTACCCTCTGACCAAAAGAACTGATAAAATACTTAGTATTCAGACTTCCTTAGATTGTAATATTAATTTATATTAGCAAGCAGAACAACAACATTTTAGCATGCAGAATTCCTTACGTCTTAAGTAGCAGGATATGCGGTATTCCTACTAGATCTTGCAGCTACACCAGAGCATAACATAAGAAAATCATACTGAATATTATTAGTATAGAAATATGTAGGTTGGTTAGATGAAAAATGATGGCAGTCTGTACTTTCAAGTAAGATACTATAGTTATTACTGAGAGAATGAAGACCATAAGAAATATAGAATTTAAAAAAATAAGAAAAAAAGGATTGCTGTGGTTTAAATGTAGTTTGTTACCCAATGCTTCATATGTTGGTATTTTCACTGTTCCTCAGTGAGGCAAGATGAGAAATGGTGGGATCTTTAACAAGTAGGGTCAAATGTAAAATATTGAGGTGGACAGGCAACTCTTCACACTGTTTCCCTGTCTCTTTCTGTGATCTCTCCCTCACACATTCACTTCCATTATGATACCATTATTCATGGCCTGATAGAGTCAGGGGGACCCATAAAGGAGCTGTTACTATGCTATTCAGAATTTCAACCTCCAAAACTGTAAGTTAATTAAACCTCTATTATTAATAAGTTATTCAGTCTCATGTTTTTGTTATAGGAACTGAAAGTGGAATAATATAGGGATAGATATAGTATGGAAAAAAATTAACTAAATTGATGGTTAAGAAGGTATAGAGAACAAAGTTGTAGTTAGGTACGGCTGAGTCATGTCTGACTCATAGTGACCCTCAGAGGGTTTTCAATGGCTGTTTCTGAATTGCTTTGGGAGTGAATTGCCACACCCTTCTCCCATTTTTGTGCTGCTGAGAATCTAACCCAGGACCTGAGTGCAGAGTGATGCTCTACCAACTGAACTAAATTCCAGCCCCTAGAGAACAATACAGTTAAAAAAAAAATTAAATCTGATTTTACAAACCAAATAGAGAAGATTAAATGTGATGTTAGTAAGAAACTGGACAGTGGTTCCTAAGACAGGAAACATTTATTTAACTTGGTTGATATTTCATGTTTCATTTTTCTTTTCTTTCTTTTCTTTTTCTTTTCTTTCTTTCATTCTTTCAAGTGACTTTCTGTGTACTTACGGGTTTAAAATATAGAAAATTCATTATTTAAGTTTGGAAACTTTTTTTTTCTTTTAGGAAGTGCAATTGTGATTAAGAATGATGAGATAAGAGAAGGATAATTAATGTAATGTGTTCTCTTTCTTTGATTTCATTTAGGCTAGTTTGGAGAATTATGGAGAGATTGAAGGTAAAATGGAAAGAATATGAAACAAAAAATAAGAAAAGAAAATGGAACTAGAAGTGTTTTTAATTTTTTTTCCAATTAAGAATTAGTTATGGAAGATAAATATTGGCCCTGACCTCAGGATTTTCCATTCTAATAACTAAGAAAAATCATCAAAATCAGGGTAATTATTCTCAAAATTCAATTTGTGGCCCTTTATCTAATCTGTTGAAAAACACTTAGAATTTTATATTTCATAACTGATGATGGAGGACCTAAAGAATAAACTGAACATTTCTTTTATTGTGACACAGTAAGAAAAACTGGGATAAGATGTTAATTGGAAACTTTTTGAGGGGCAAGGAAAGTCAAACAAAAATTGTATGATGGTATTGTGAAGCTAAAAGGTAGCGTTGATGACGAATATGGATTAACCAGTGATACCAACGACCCAAGAGGAAACTGATCAACCCATAAAGACCCTTAAGGATGCAGATTATTGTCTAAGGTTGGTATCACTGATATCTTACCTAATGCCTGAGCAAGGCAGAAAATCAATATGTATTTACAAATGTAATTTGACTTATGAAATTTAATAGTGACAAAATCTGTTTGAATTTTGGAATAAAACAATTCACATTTTCTACCAATTACAAGTTTATTTATTGGTTGTAAATTTTCACTCTTCTTAATAGAATTCATCCTTGTGGTAAAAATTTGCTTCTTATAATAAATCTCTATTTATTCCTCTGAAAGTGCTTCTAAAGAACACACAGACATTCCTAATATGTTAATGAGTGATTAAGGTTTATTTAGGAAGTCTTGAACCCTTACAGCAATCTCTTCTATGGGGTCCCTAGCAAGTTGTTCTGTAGGGAAGTGATATTCTAATCAAGTTTTCATTAGCTTAGCATTCAGTCACAACAATTTTGATTCCTGAATCCCAGTTGTTAATATCCACTTAAACTCTTTACAGCCATACTCAACATGCCTGCACATTATGACTAACTGGGAAGTTAAAAAAATTATGATATTTGCACCTCACTATTAGAGAGAAGTCTGAGCATTAGAAATCCTTAAAAATTCCCTTAACAGTACTTAAATGTAGTGAAAGATAAGTACCATTGCTCTAAAAGTCCACTTTTAGCCCATGATTGGAAAATGCAGAATAAAATCTGTGTTTGTGTGGTTTCTATTGATTAACTCTTATGAAGAAGATTTGGAAATTATCATTATATTGAAAGTTTTCACCACAGATTATTAACAGTGTTATCATTCAAGGACATATTACTCATTATTTCTAATCGCTTATGTTAACATATTGCTATATTTGCAATAACTTTCACCAGAGAAGCATGAGAGTACAGTGAAGAAAACATAACACAGCATTACTGAAAATGTTAGTCCTAGGAGCCTTACTGCAATTGTGGGGGAAGATTAATTAAAAACGTGTGTACCTGTGTTATGCAGATGACACGACTCTGCTTGCTGAAAATGAAGAGGATTTGAAACATTTACTGATGAAGATCAAAGAATAGAGTCTTCAGTATGGATTGTGCCTCAACATCAACAAAACAAAAATCCTTACAACTAGGTCAATAAGCAACTTCATGATAAACGGAGACAAGATCGAGGTTGTCCACGATTTTGCTTTACTTGGTTCTAAAATTAACATTCATGGAAGCAGCAGTCAAGAAATCAAAAGACACATTGCATTGGGAAAAGTTGTTGCAAAAGACCTCTTTAAAGTATTTAAAATTAAAGATTTCACATTGAAGATGAAGGTGTGCCTGACTCATGCCATGGTGCTTTCAGTTGCATCATAGAATTGTGAAAGTTTGACATTGAGTAAGAGGGACAAGAGAAGAATTGTTGCTTTTGAATTATGGTGCTGGAGATGAATATTGAATACACAATGGATTGACAAAAGAACCCACAGATAAATCCTGAATAAGTGCAAGTAGAGTGTTCCCTGGAGGCGAAGATGGCAAGACTGTGTCTTTTATATTTTAGACACATTATCAGGAGGGACCAATCCTTGGAGAAGGACATCATGATTGGGAGAGTTCAGGTGAATGAAAAAATGGCAGACCCTCAACTGAATGGATTGACAAAGTGTCTGCAACAATGGGCTTAAACATAAAAAAGATTATGTGTCTGGCACAGAATCCAGTAGTGTTTTGTTCTGCTGTACATAGGGTCTCTATGAGTCAGACCTGACTCTAGGGTACCTAACAACAGCAACAGACATCAGAAGAGCAGTTTTGCTGTAACACATGCTCCTTGCCATGATGGGTGCCTTCTCAAAGGCCCAAAAACAAGAAGCCGACTGTGTACAAAACCTTCAAAACTCTGGATGTAAATAAAACTTTTTTGTAAGTGTATTATCTCAGGGTTTTATTACACTAATGGAAATCTAAGTAACACAGGAATTAAAAGCAAGGATAATATTAGGTTGAACTGTAGGCTGTTACTACCACTCACATATTTCTCATTAAAATAGTGGCAATTTCACAGACCCCCCCCCACACACACACATACACACACACACTCACACAGAGCTGGCATTATTTTACACCCATGCTGCTTTTCTTTTGGATTCTAAAGATTCTGACCTTTGGAGTAAAAACATTTTACTCCAATTTCACTATCATCTCCTTTTCAATTTTCTTTAATTATATGTGACTCAGGGCTTCTTATATCCTTGTCTTTATTCTGATATGTGAAGATCTTTTTCTTCCTTTGCTTTTGTGTTTTAAATTGTAGATATCATTTGTATTATCCTATAAGCAACATGAAATGGACTATTTCATTTAGAAACACTTCCATTTTGGGCCTCCTAAATTCCTGGTTTTAGAAACATGAATTATTTTCTTTTATATTGAAGAACCACAGAAACATTAAGCCAACCATAAATTACAACTCTGCAAAATTCATCATCTTATTTCTGTTATATCATTCAAATAGTTTCACGATAGAAGATAAAGATGGAATTATTCAAGGATTTGTTTTGGGTCATGGTTTCGGGGGTTTTAATCCAAGTTCTATTGATTTCATTGCATTGGACCTGAGGTGAGACAAAACCTCATGGCCAAGGGAGTGTGTGATGGAGGAGGCTGTTCACCTCACGGGAGTCAGCAAGGAGAGAGAGGAGACAGAGATGAGAGAGAGAGAGAGAGAAAGAGAGAGAGAGAGAGAAACAGAGACAAGATATACCTTTAAAGAACACCCTTGGTAACATATTTCATCTAACTAGGGCCTCCCTCCTGATAGCCTATCTAGATATGAACTAATCAATAGATTACCACATTGATAAGGTTAACCGCATTGTGAAGCGCTCACTTCACAACAGCACCACTAGCTGGGGACTGAGCCTCCCACACGTGAGCCTTTTGAAGAATACTTAATATCCAAACACTAATAATACCTAATACACACATGAGAAAATTCATCAAGCCTGTTAAATGAAGAATTGAACAAATAACTGTATGAATACTTGAAATTTAAAAATTATTTAAAAATCTTTGAATATATAAACTATTTTAACTACATTTGCTCTAGATGCATAGTAGAAGATTAAACTCTATAGTTTTACACTTAGGCAGTTAGATTTTATTAAAAATATGTAAGAAATAGCCAAATTCTTAAATATATAGACATAAATATTAACAAAATCATTACATAATTTGAAACTTATATCATATTTGTTCAGGTTATTATTTGCAGTATTTATTTAAAACTTTCTGACTATTAATTATCTACAAAATGAGAAGCTGATTCATAAGTACTTGATAATTAACCACTTAGTTTTGATAATATTTAGGGTTACAATATTAAGTAAAAATATGAATTTTGGAAAATAGTTGCTAGGAAATTATCATGACTAAGTTAATATATATTTGTTAGAGCAAAGATAAGAAGTATATGATAATACTTATGATAAATAGCTGGATACATTGAAAGTAATTATTTTCTCTACAATTTCTTAAGCTAAACAGGATTGGTTCATTTATGTCTAGTTTAGCAAAAATAAATCAATACCTAGAAATAAGTTTCTATATCATCTCTAACAAGCAATCAAAAATGTTTACTCTGTGTAGAAGCAGACTGTTGATGGTTCTTTACACTAAATGTCCCATAAACACTGAAGTTGTGAAGGCCACAGAAGCAATATAAATCAAAGAAGAAACTGTCAGACTAAGCAGGCAGAAAAGAAATCACATAAAAGTAAAATACTGCTACCTGAGGGATAACTAGGATTTTAACATAAAATACTCATAGTAGTTATATATCCTAGAAAGATTCCACAGGTAATCTCTCATTATTCTGATTCACTTTGCAAAGAAGGACATCACTGAAAGTTGTTAGAGCTCTAGTACACAATTGCGGATATGACTGTCACAGAACACATTTTATTTGACTCTAAAATTTAAGTATATATAAAAATGACTTGCTGATGTTAGGTGCCACTGAGTCAGGTCCAATTCATAGTGACCCTATGTACAACAGAACAAAATACTACCCAACACTGTGCCATACCCAGCACTATGTCAGTGATTCCTTGTTATTTATAGAGTTTTCAATGACTGATTATTTCAGAATTGTTTCTGGAGTGGGCTGCAAATTCCTTCTCCAGTTTTTCTGGTGCTGGGAGTCAAAACCATTGTCTCAGAGCATGCAGAGCAAGCACTCTACCAACCTCAGTCCAAAAGTGTGAGTGTCATTATAGGTGTGTGTGTGTGTGTGTGTGTGTGTGTGTGTGTGTGTGTGTGTTTGTACATGTGTATATAATCAAATTTGAAAATAACTTCCGAAATAATGAAATGCTTTCACCCAGAATGTTAATAAAATTAAAAATTTGTGTTCACACACAACATAGACAAAATTATCATTTTGAAAGCCTGAGATTCTTACTGAAAATTTTAAGCCTCCTACATCTCAGAATGATGTCTTTTTCCAGGAATTGGTCTCTTCTGACTACCAGTCCAAAATACTTCAGAGGCTATCTAGCCATTCTTGCTTCCAAGGTGCAATTTGGTTGTACTTCTTATAGGATGAATCTGCTGGTTCTTTTGGCAGTCCATAGTATATTCAATATTTGTCTCCAGAACCATAATTCAAAAACATCAATTCTTTTGTCTCCCTCATTCACTACCCCGCTTTCACAACCATATGATGCAACAGGAAATACCATGGCATGAGTCAGGTGCACCTTCATCTTCAATGTGGCATCTTTACTTTTCAACACATTAAAAAGATCTTTTGCAACAGTTTTTCCCAATGCCATGTACCTTTTGATTTCTTGACTGCTGCTGCTATGGGTGTTGATTGTAGAATCAAGCTAAGCAAAATCTTGGACAAACAATCTTTTCTACATTTATCTTGAAATTGCTTACTTATTGTTTTCAAGAATTTTGTTTTGTTGATGTTGAGATGCAATCTACACTGAAGGCTGTGTTCTTTGACCTTCATCAGTAATGTTTCAAATCCTCCTCACTTTTAGCAAGCAAAGTTGAATCATCTGCAAAACACAGATTGTTAATGAAACTTCCTCCAATCTTCTGGAGAAGGACATCATGTATGGATGAAGAATGGGTCAATGAAAAAAGTAAGAACCTCAATTAGATAAATTGAAACAGTGTCTACAACAATAGGCTTAAACATAAAAAAGATCATGTTCATAGCACAATATCAGGGATTATTTCATTCTGTTGTACATACGGTCGCTATGAATCAGACCTGACTCAATGGCACATAACAACAACCTGTGAGAATGTAACTAGATAAATGAGATAATTAAGACTGGGTGGAAGCCAGGCATAGTGTTGCATGCCTGTAATCCCAGGGACTCAGAGGAAGAGATAGAGGCAGGAGGTCATAGGTTCAAGACTAGAGGCAGCCTAAAAAATTTAGTGAGACTGTGTCTCAGGATAGAAATAAAAATGAAAAAAGGATTGGTGATGCAGCCCCATATTAAAGCACTTGCAATGTATATGCAAGACAAAACCTTGATTTTAACCCACAAATTCTGTAATAATTAATAATAATAATAATAATAATAATAATAATAATAAAAAGATTGGGTAGAGTTTAGAGGCATGCTTAGTAGTGAATGGCATGGATTTAACATAAAGACCCTGAGTATTGGACTTCACACTCATGTGCTGCCCAACTACTCAAAGCAAGAGGCCTTACTTACATTTATGGCACCAAGGTCCAAACTTATAAATTTTTAGAATTAAAAGAACAGGGAAAGCGCACCATGGTACATGCCTGTAATTCTAGCTACTCAAGAGGCTGAGGCTGAGGCTAAGGCAAGCAGATCAGTTTAAGGTCAAAGGGAACTTGAAATTTAGCAAGATCAAGTCTCAAAATAAAAAATACAAAAAGGGTTGGGGTGCAGCTCAATGGTAGAGCACGTTCCTATCATGAAGTGTGACAGTCCTGGGTTCAACCATCCACTATTGTAAAAATAACTAACTAAATAAAAAGGAAATGAGAAACATAAAGTTATTGATTTTCACAACTCTTTTTTCCTTCCCTCAATAGCACAAGCAATGGAAAAAGTAGGAAGTTGTTCTCCAGTAGTGTGTACCTGAGAATTTGAATTAGAATAAAAAGATAATTAACCAACAATACAAATTACATCAAATCAAAATAGAGTAAAAGGCTAGCAATTGTGTGAAAGTCCTCTGTACTTTCCATCTCCTATTGAACTCCAGTTATGATATTTTTATAATTATAAAAATTATAGTATATATTTTAGGATTTTATTTTTTTACATAGCTATCCTTCACTCACTTTATATAAGAACAATCAAAATAACCATTAATCCTGACAGAACCTACAAAAAAACCCAGGGTAATTATACAGTTTCCAAAACTGTAAAATAATATAGCCAATTTTATCGCAGTAATGTATTATTATTACTGGCCAGTTGTGGCGTCACATAACTGTTATCCCAATACTCCCAGCTGAGGCAGGAGCATCATGAATTTGAGAACAGATTGGGCTATGAGGAGGTACTCTGTCTTGAAAGACAAACAAAATAATTACTTATTTAATTTATTGCAGGTTTCCACATTTCATTACTATTCCAACTCTGAACTAAAATGTATGCTGTTTTTAATTGTTTACATTATACAAATGATACCTAGAGATGAAAGGAACAGCTGTGGTGGTATCTATATTGCAGAGAAATGGTTGTAATCATTTGACCAGATGGAAATGAATAAAAGAACAACCGGGATAATCTTGAATGTGCAGAATCCCATTAGATACTAAAATCTCAAAGTACAGTAAGTCTAAATAAAATAAAAGAGAGAAAAGAAACTTTTGGATCGTTCAGAAAGACACCAACAGGTAAAAATAGTTATTTTTTTGTCTCAGTTTTTATAATTTGCCTTACAAAAACTGAAGGTTTGGACTAAATCATCTTAGTATCATGACATTTAACTGTATATCCATCAAGAAACATTATACAAGAAGCAAAAAAAAAAAAAAAACTTCACATAGTTTAATTTTTATTTTACATTAAAATGTACATGTTTAGGTTAATTATAAAAGTAATATTTAATGATAATACATTTTAATTTGTTAGAAGAAATGATAATGCCAATCTTTTAGGAATACAAAATTTACTTTTCAGAAAGCCTCTGTTCTCATCTATTGATTTAAAAAGAGCGACTACAAAATTATTAAATGTAATTGTGATTAGATACATCCAATCAACAAATATTTGAGTATTGACTTATTATATAATAAATATGACATAGAATGCAAATATGTCATAAACTTCATCTGTGTGCTTATAATTGTATAGAAAAGTACAAGAATAAAACAATATTCAATAATTTCTTTTTATATGGCATCTTTATTCTGTGTCTCTGCAATGGACTATTTTCTGTTGAAAATATATATGTTCAAAATTTTTCATCATCAAAAGTGTCTTCTTTTGATATTGGTTTGCTCTCAGACTACCAGTTTTCCATCTATGTAGCATAAAGCTTCTTTAAATAGTATTTTCCTATGTAGAAAAAAAATAGATTACTGCCTTAGCTTTCTAATAAGTTATATAATAAGATGCAATTTAAAATTTTTTGTCATCATCAATTAAGAATGTTTTGCCAGATGTCTTCTAGTTGCTTACTTCACAATTTTATTAATGTCTTCATCAAAAGCATGTCTCCCTTTCTTTGAAACTTGCATTATTTCTAAATATAATCTTACATGTATGACACCTGTATTTGTTAGTATCTTTTTAAGTATAAATCACAGTAAAAGAATTCAAATGAGCTTTTGTTGTTGTTGTTAGGTGCCGTTGAGTCCGGTATCCGACTCATAGTGACCCTCATAGGGTTTTCAATGGCTGAGTGCTTCAGGATTGCCTTGGGAGTGGATTGCCAGGCCCTTCTCCCATTTTTGTGGTGCTGGGAATTGAACTCGGGACCTCAGAGACTGCAGCACAGCGCTCTACCCACTGAGCCAAATCCCAGCCCCAAGCTTAAGTATAGAAGAACATAATTAGCTCATAACTGAATACAATTTTGGTACCTTGCTGGCTTCAGTCATGGCTGCAGACTTGTAATGAATCCATCAGGATTCTATTCCTCCTCTATATAAGCTCTGCTTTACACTTCATTTTAATGAAGTGTCTACCAATGCACTAGCAAATGAAGCCACCAAAACCACTGGGTTTGCATCCCATGATTTTGAAATTGTAGCAAAAGGGAGTGCAGCATTCCTAATATACCCAAGGGAAATTTGAATCTTGTCGGTGTGGCTCCTCTTGTATCTTGGAGTAGATGAGCCAGCCCCTGGCCATGTTATCCAGCTCAAAGGTCACTAAGTGTCACTTGAATCACATGGATCAAATGGGAAAAATGCACTAAATAATACACAAAAATCTATACACAAAGACTTTGTATTTGTCTTCATGATGATTCTGTTTCCAATTGTCTGACAGACTTCTACTTAAGTGTCCTAATATGTCTTAAAGTCAGTAATCTGAGGAAACTTGCATTTCATTCTCCACATTTATTTATGTTATTTCTCCATTGTTTAAAAAAAAAGCAACAATAACAACAAATACTTTTCTCTTTGTTACTCAAGGTCTGAAGCCTGGACTAATTTATACAAGCTTCCCCCGCAAGCCTCCTGCCTCTGTCTCCCAAATCACTGGATTACAGGCATGTACTCCACACCCAGCCAACAAATACACTTGCATTTGCACTTAGGTTAAATCTCAAATTGCTTACATGTCTTAAAAGAAACTAATGTGTTTGGCTTTTTTGTTTACACCTCTTTTTCTATTTATAAGTGATCTGGCAGCCCATTCTCAGGCCAAAGTTAAAGCCATATGTTCCTCAAATAGAAGGCATTTTCTATTATTTTCAAAGTTCTAAACCTGAGTCCTCCAAATACTCGTCACTCCAAAGCAAATTGTCTCTCCTCTACTATAAAAGTAAAAGCCAGTGTTTGAGTATAGTCTTTGGAACTGACTTTGTGTTTCAACCTTAACCCCAACAATTTACAAGCTATTTAACTTCAGACAAAATTCAAAAATATTTCATGATATATTTTTCTCATTTAGAAAAGCATTCAATCATTTCTTTTGTTTGTTTCTTTGAGTATTTTTTCAAGATTGTATAATATACATAAGAAGCTTAAACCAGTGACCTTGATATAGCAAGTGCTTACCATTCAGTATTGCCCCCTTGTGACAAGTTCTGTAAAAGTAGGATCAATATCTGTGGCTATTATCCAAACATTTAGCACAAGATTGAAAAAGAAGTAGAAATCAAATCAATTCTCATTATATAAATCTTAATCTCAGTCTCTAATGCCATTGCTGCCAGTAGATATTCCACTAAGGCTTAAAATATAGCTTGCATATGTCCTCAATTCCTTTATTTTCTTTAATATTTCTCACCATTCAAATTTCTACTTACTGTCTAATATATAATTTCTTGAATTTGTTCAAACTTTGCTATTTTGACTAAACTCAACCCAAGCTAATTCAACTTCGATTTTTATCTGCTCTATTATCTCCAAATGGATTTGATATAATGGTTTGTCTCACTTTCTATCCATTAAAAACATCTTCTTGGAAACACTTTTATCATGCAATTTTACATAAAATCTTCAGTATATAAACCCCAAACAATTGATTAGGCATGCAATAGCATTTATAACTTAGCAAGCAATTTCATCTCTTTAATACTTAGAATAATACACTGTGTTCCAGATTCTTCCCCTTCTTTCCCTTCCTCCTCCTCTTCCTCCTCAACAACTCCCTCTTCCTCCTCCTCCACCTCTTCCTCCTCCTCCTCCTCCTCCTCCTCTTCTTCTTCTTCTTCTTCTTCTTTTTCTTCTTCTTCTTCTTCTTCTTTTTCTTCTTCTTCTTCTTTTCTTCTTCTTCACCATACTTAGGAGTTGAACCCAAGGGCTTGGGCATGTCCATAATTTACATGTGCTCTACCCCGGCAGCATCTCCATCTCATTTGTTTTTAAGGTTTTTGGTTTTGAAACAGGAACTACCTAAATTATGCAGGATGCCTCTGGCCTCAAACTTGCTATCGTCTTGTCTCTGTCTCTGGAGTCACTGGGATTACAGGCATACACCAACGTACCTTATGACCTGTTTTTAACAGAAGACCCAAATTTTTACTCTTTTCTCTTTTTTCCTCTCCTTATGACCTTTTCAGACAGAAGTATCTCTCATTTCCACATATTTAAAACTCAGCCATTCTTCCACACATATACAACATTTATATCTTCCATAACATCTTTTATTATATTGATTTTATTTTGATAGAATATTATAGTAACTTTATTCAAAACTCTCATAAAACTTGTAGTGTTTGACTTTAGGCTGTACACCTTATATAGGTAACTATAAAAATGGGAGAAGGACCTGGCAATACACAACTGAAACAATCCCAAAACAATCAGCCATTGAAAACCCAGGACGGTCACTATGAGTCGGATTTGACTCAACAGCACCTAACAAAAATATCAACATATAGTTAAACTTCCATGTGTCTAATCAGCTTGTCATGCTGTGGGGCTTTTTTGTTGCTGTGAGGCTGAAAGCTGTGCCACTGGTATTTCAGACACCAGCAGGGCCACCAAGGATGGGCAGGTTTCAGCTGAGCTTCTAGACTAAGACAGTCTAGGGAGGAGGGCCTGGCAACCCACTCCTGAAACAAATAGCCATTGAAAACCCTATGAATAACAGAGAAGCACTGTCAAGAACAGTATCAGAAAATGAGCACCCCAGGCTGGAAGGCATTCAAAAGATGACTGGGGAAGAGTTGCCTCCTCAAAGTAGAGTCAACTTGAACGATGGGAATGGAGTAAAGCCCCTGGGACCTCCTTTTCCTGATGTGGCATGACTTAAGCTGAGAAGAAACATGCTGTTGCTGTTACATGCCCTAGCGTTGGGTTCCACTCCTAGTGACCCTGCATACAACAGAAGGAAACTCTCCCTGACACTGTGCCATGTCTGGTACTATTGTCACTCCTTCTCTGCTATTCATAGGGTTTTTAATGGTGGATTGTTTCAGGAGTTGATTGCCAGATTCTTCACACTGGTTTTCAGTACTTGGTATTCCCAGGTGGTCTCCCATTCAAGGACTAACCAGGCTGACCTGGCTTAGATTCTTAGATCAGGCATGATGGGATGCTAGGGTGCTATGTATAGTGGCTGCAAAATATACTCAAATATAAAAAGATTGTGTGTATGATATAGTGTGGATAGTGTTTCCTTTTCCTGTACTTAGGGTCACTAAGATTTGGATTCAACTCAGTACATAACAATAAATATATAGCCACACAATTTATCTTTCTGACTTTTGAAACTTCATTCATGTTCACCTATCTTCATCTTCTTGATCTCTAGATCTCCTTATATTAATTCCCTAATGCAATGTTCATACTTTTTGTATAAACAATCATATTCCAATTTCAGATATTCTTCTTTTAATGATAAGTAGCACCATAATGCATGGACCTGCTGCTGAACTTAACCAAAGCACAAAGTACTAACTAATTTGACTTATGAAATTTAGTTTTAAAATAAGGCAAGGCAAGCCTGTGTTTCTAATTCCAGTAACATGGGAGGCTGAGGCAGAAGGATCACAAATTCAAGGCCAAAGGCAGCCGGTGCAATTTAGCAAGAGCTTGTCTAAAATCAAAAAAGAAAATAAATGTCTGCAGGAATAGCTTAGTGGTGGAATGGGTTCAACCCCTCAGTACTACTACTACTACAAATGCAAAGCAAAGGTGTCCCTAGTTTTGTAATTTTTGTCCAAGTTTGTATCTGTTAGAAGACTTCTTTATACTTTTTATTGTGTTATGTTCCATATTATATACTACATATATGCATATCCTACCTATTCATTTATACCTTATATTTCATAGTCTTTCATTTTGAATGGCCAGACTTTACATCTTTGCTATATTATTGAAAAATTATAGTATATTTGAAATTTGTTTTATCTTCTTAAAGTTTTAGTTTCCTTGTATATACTGTATTATTCATTTACTTTTGAAATTAATTAATTCATTTTGCAATAGTGGGTGTTCTGCCTTTGGGATGCACCCCTGGCATGTTTATTTATTTTTTTATTTTGAGTCAGGGTCCGGCTAAGTTACGCAGGCTACCTCTACCTTTGAACTCATGATGTTCCTGCCTCTGCTTCCTGAGCTGCTAGGAAAGGAGGCTTTTTCCATCATGCCCAGCTGTATTTACTGTAATTGTAATTATACCTGTACTATCTATATTACTGTATTTTTTTACAGAAGTCAAATAAAATTATAATTTTAGTCAAATGAATTTTAGAAGACTCACAGACAATTTGGCAGTAATGGTAACCAAATTTGGCCATTTTACATGTCATCTTAAAGATACTACACAATGTGTTAAAGTAACCATTTGAATGATTCTATTTCAGCCCAGTAATATTACTTTGGAATGAATCCAAATATCAGTTGAAATCCATTTTATATTAAGTATGCCTGCGATGAGTTTATCCTAAGCTGTATTTAACAAAATCATTAGTGCATGAATAACACAGAAATGTCAAAAACTATTAAAATCCCTTTTTAGTTTTTGATATTGGCAAAATATATCATGGAAAGAAGATAAGGAAGTGCTTATATAATACCTAATGAAGTTCATCTTTGAACAAATCAAAACTGGGTCAGAGTGGACTTTAAACCTGTACTAACTGCTATAAACTTTTGCCAAAGAAAATTAGTGGTTCATTTTTGATGATAAGACATTATTTCAAAACTAAGGGTTTCTTGCAATTTTGCATATATTGCTTTTGTGGAATATGTTGGGAGTTCTTAAAAACTAGGGGATTCCATATATGAGTGTAAAAGAAATGAGAATGTAATAACCTCTAATGACAAAAAAGCTCATTATGTCTATAGTTTTATCTTACCTTTTTATTCAGATTTTAAAATATCTTCTATTGCTTTGGTTTTTAAATATGCAATTTTATTCTTTATTCATACTCATGCCATTCCATTCTTTTGTCTAGTTTCCTCTCTTTTGACCCATTATGTTAAACAATTCTTGCTGAAGATAATTTGTCATCACTGTCATAATGAATCCAATTTTCCTTAACCCAGACCTGGTCATGGCTTGCTATATTGCAAAGGAAACTACCTGAAAGGCTAATAAGGGGCACTGTTTGAGAAGTGTGACTGGACTATTATAGCTTTAATTAGATCAGTCAAAATTCTTGATGAATACTATTTAGCAAACTATTCTTCAGTAGTGGAAATTATATTCTTGAAAAGTCCCTTATTCAAGAATACAATCCCATTACTGCTAAATATAAAAGTACAGAAGTTCAAAGTATGCAACCAGATGAGCTGGACTTATGCTACATTTTAATTACCAGTGCAAATTATGCAGAATCTTTTCTCAATTATCCATTCTAATATCTTATTTTATTTGTAGAATCACTTTTATTTGACATAGATTAAGAATATCTATGGAAGCAAGATAAAAATGATGGGATACCTATTTTATTGAAAACCACTATAAATTTCTAAAATTGGATTTAATTAACTTAGTGACCATTTTTATATAATTTATCTTTGGAAATCCTTCTAACAGAATCTAGGATCATATAAAGAAAATTCTCTTTCCCATATTCAAGAAAGGAAATAGTGCAAAACAGTTGGAACCAAATTATTGAGAGTCAAACAATATGCTTGGTAAGAAATGTATTCTTAAAATTCAGATTAAAAAAAATAGAAGAATTTGACTTTAGTTTACATGTTTACATTTTTTAAAAAAAATCTTCAGCAAGATTTCTTATTCAAACAACTAGGCATCTGTCAACACTAATCCCTGGAGAAAGACATCATGTCTGGGAGAATGACAGGTCAATGCAAAAGTCAAACCCTCCACCAGATGGATTGACACAGTGTCTGCAGCAATGGGCTTGAACATAAATAAGATCATGTGCCTGGCACAAAATCAGGAAGTGTTTCGATTTGCTGTATATATGGTCGCTATGTGTCGGACTTGACTCAGCAGCACCTAACAGCAACAACAATCTTAATCTGTTCATATGTCTTCTATTATTTCCATTGTTCCTTTAGTAACTTAATGCTTCCATCTTGAATAAGCAAATATGTTTGCTTTTAATTCTGTCACTTTGTTTTGCTTACGTTTTATTTTTTGTTAAAACTTTACTTGTGGTACATTTTTATGATTTTAATACCTAGTATTTTAAACATTTTTTATAATTGCATTGTTTCCTGTTCTTATGAATAAAATGTGCTTAATCCTCTATCATTTTAGATAGCATCTGTTAATTTTCTAGAACAGTAATGATATAATTAATTTAATATTTACTAACCCTCTTTGTCTTTTTCTACTTCTACAGAGAGAATAGAAAAGATGAAAAAGAAACATGCAGAACTCCAGTGGTGTGTACAATGATATTTAATAGAAATTAGATGCAATTAGAGTACCAGAGAGAGAAATAGATCAAAATGGGACATAAACTAATTAATAATCACCAAAACATTTCCAAAATTATAAAATGTAGTAATTCAGAAATATAGGAAGTTCAATAAATATCTTATGGCTCAATAGACTACGAGACAATATGGGAAAAAATGCCAAAAAAAAAATATTCCAGCTTACATTATGATCAAATTGTTAAAGAAAAACAGTTGAAAGAAGAGTTCCCAAAAACAGGAGAGCAGGGCGAATAATTACATGTAGGGAACAAGGTTAAAAAATACCACAGATTTTTCTCAAAACAATGAAAGCCAAAATGAATACAATAAAAGTGGTGAAAGGGGACAATGAAATGGAGGAGGAAAATTTTGTTATTCTGGGATAACTATTGAAAAATATACTTTAATGCCAGTGCTGTGGCATACTCCTGTAATCCCAGTGACTCTGAAGGCAGAGGCAAGAGGAGCACAAGACTGAGGTCCGAAGGAGCCAGTGCAACTTAACTAGACCCTTTCTCAAGATAAAAAATAAAGGTTTTTGGAGTGTTGTTCAGTGGTGCTTGCAAAATACATGTGAGTGCTTTCAGTGTGTTCAGAGTGCTTGCAAAATATATGTGAGGTGATGGGATTAATCACCTCCACCCCAAACATGCTTTAAAACTGAGAAAAGACAAAATCAAATATATGAAATTTAGAAAAATCTTCAACAAAAGATCTGTATTCCAAAAGTATTAATGGGAATTCCTCAGGCTTAAGGTCTGGTTAAAATTTACATAAATTTACATACATAAAATTTACAAAATTTACATAAAATTTTGAAAGTATAAGATGTGTGTAATGTTGGTAAATATAACAAATATAATAAATTAATTTTTCACTTTTCAGCTTCTTTAAATGCTTTTTACAAAAAATAATTGTACTTATTGTTGGGTGCCATTGAATCTGATCTGACTCATAATGGCCCTCAAATGTACAACAGTAGGAAGCACTACCCAACACTGTCCTTTTTATGTCTGAGCTCAATATTGGAGCCATTATGTTTCTTCTCATTTTGAGTCATGCCACATTGGCAAAAAGAGGTCCCAATGGCTTCACTCTGTTCCCATCATAAAAGTTCAACTCTACTTAGAGGAGGCTACTCTTCTCCTATGGGAAAAGGATATGGCAATCCACTCCTAAGGCAATCCTAAAAAAATTAGCAATTGAAAACCTTGTGAGGGTCACTGTGATTCAGACATGACACCATGGCACCCAACAACAACAACAACTCTTCTCCAGTTGTTTATTGAATGCCTTTCAGCCTGGGGTTGGGGCAAACAATTGTATAGAAACCAATATTTAAGTCACAATATCATTTATAATTACTTCAAAATAAGTAGTTGTAAGATGAGCAAAATATGCACAGTAGTGGCAGGCTGAAAGTTATAAAGGGTTCATGAAATAAAGACAAACTAAATATATACAGGGGCTGGGATTTATCTCAGTTGGTAGAGCCCTGTGCTGTAGTCTCTGAGGTCCAGAGTTCAATTCCCAGCACTGCAAAAATGGGAGAAGGACCTGGCAATCCACTCCCAAGGCAATCCTGAAACAGCCATTGAAAACCCTATGAGGGTCGCTATGAGTTGGATACCGACTTGACGGCACCTAACAACAACAACAACAAATATATACAGAAACACAACTTGTTCTATGATTAGAAGACTATATAGTAAAGACTTCAAATCTCTTCAAATTTATTATTTTGAGAAAAACAATTCATATCATTTTCACATTTTTTATTAAATTTTTTGTTATTGTTCTTCTTGAGTTTTTTAAGCTCCTTACATAGTCTGGGTCTATGGCCATACCACCCTGGCATCTGATCCTGTCTGATATTCGAAGCTAAGCAGGGTCAGGTGTGGTTTGTCCTTAGAAGGAGACCGCCTAGGAATACCAGGTACTATAGTCTTGGGAGTAGGATCTGGCAGCCCACTCCTAAACCAGTCGGCCATGAAAAATCCTATGAATAGCAGAGAATCACTGACCTAGTGCCAGGCATGACACAGTGTTGGTTAGTGTTTCATTCTGTTGTACATAGGATTGCAATGAGTTGGACCTGACTCAATGGGACCTAACAATAGCAGTAACATATTCTAGATATTATTCTCTGGTCAAATGAATAGTTTACAAAAAATTTTTTCCCATTCTGTATGTTGTCCACTTTATTGATTATTTCCTTTGCTTGATAAACTGCTTAGTTTGTTATAATCCCATTTGTCTATTTTGCTTTTATTTCTTGTGCTTTGGGGATCTTATCGACAAAGTCATTGACTGTATCATTGTCTTATATTGTTTATCCTCAGTTTTTTTTCTTGTAGATTCATAATTTGAGATCTTATTTAGGTCGTTTATCAATTTTGAGTTTATGTTTTGCATAAGGTAAGAAGTTGGTGTCAAATTTCCATATTCTGCATGCAAATATCTATTGTTCCAAGTACCATTTATTGACATGGCTCTCCTTTCTCTCATACACAACTGTTTTTATCCTTTTTTTCTTTTCTTTTCAATGGTACAGATTGAATCAAGGCCTTGCACATGCTAGGCAAGCACTCTACCATTGAAATACATCCCCAGTCTTAACCTTTCTCTCATTTTTGGTTTTGGTCCATTTGTTGAGAATAAATTGGCTTTAAATGCATAGAGTTATTTCAGGGCACAATATTGTCTTCCATTGGTCAGAGTAAGTTCTTCTTTTTAACTTTATATATTTATTTATTTATTGCCAATTAAATGGCAATACCATGGTGTTTTGTTTACTGTGGCTTTGTAGTACATATTGAAGTCACATAGTATAATGTATCCAGCTTTGTCCTTTTTGCTTCATAATTGTTTTACTTGTTTGGGTCTTTTGTAATTCCAAATTAATTTTAGGATTGCTTTCCAGTGCTGTGAAGGATCTCATTGACATTTTGGTGGAGATTACACTGAATCTGTAAGCCACTTTATGTAATATGGACATCGTACCAATATTAATTCTTCCAATTCATAAAGATGGAAGCTCTTTCCACTTGTGTTTTTTTTTTTAATTTTACTTGTGAGAGTTTTTAATTTTCTTTGAAGAGGTCATTCATCTCCTTGATTGCATTCATTGCTAGGTAATTTTGGTGTTGTTTCTTTTGTTTTATAGTTATTGTAAATGGGATTTATTTCATAATTTCTTTCTCAAGAGTATTATAATTGGACTGTAAAAATGCTACTGATTTTTGTTAATTTTATCTTCTGTGTTTTTTAGATCAGTTATATAAAATTTTATGGAGTTTAGATTTTTTGTGTGTGTGCAGAATCATACTATCCACAAACAGGGATGATTTGACTTTCTCCCTTCTTGTTTGTATGTCTTTATTTATTTTGCTTAATTGCTCTGCATAGGACTTTCAGGACTATATTGAATAAGAATGGTATATGGACACCTTTGTTTTATTCCAGAAAACCTTTCAGCTTTTCTACATTTATACAGTGTTGGCTATGGGTTCATTATATGTAATCTTTATTATGTTGAGATATGTTCTTCTATAACTAATTTGTTCAGAATTATTATCATGAAAAGATGTTGAATTTTATCAAATGCTTTTGTTTACCTCTACTGAGATCATCATATGACTTTTGTCTTTTGTTTGGGTGATATGATATATTATATTTATTGATTTGATCATGTTGATATATCATTGCTTCACTGAGTAAATAGCCCTTGATCATGTTGGACTTTTTGATTTACTGTTTTATTTGATTTGCTTGTATCTTTTTGACAATATTTGCTCTGATGTTGATTAGAGATAGCAGTCTATTGGCTTTTTGTTTGTTTGTTTGCTTATTTTCATTGTGACCTTGTCTGCTATCTGTTACAGAGTAATGCTGGCCTTGTGGAATAGTTTCAAATAATTTCCTCCATTTCAATTTTTGTAAGAGTTTGAATAGAATTGATTGGTATTAGTTCTTTCCCCTAGAATTTTGTAGAATTCAGCAGTGCAACCATCTGGTCCTGGAACTCTCTTTGTTGGAAGCTTTTGATTGCTGATTCATTCTTACTATTTATTGCTGTTCCATTTGAGTTTTCTATCACCATGGTTCAATATTGAAATTTGTCCATTTCTTTTAGGTTTTCCAATTTATTGATATACAGTTGTTTGTAAGGGTTTCTAAAGGGAATTTGTACTTTTATGGTCTCCTTCACCTCTCATTTTATATACTCAGGCCTCTATCTTTTATGTTTCCTATCTTAGTCAAACTAAAGGGTTCATTTTTCTTTATTTGTTTATCTTTGTAAAGAACCAACTCCTCATTTTATTTATTAGATTGCTTTTATTTTAGTCTCTATTTTATTTATTTCTGCTCTGATATTTGTTATTTATTTCCTTCTATTAATTTTGTCATATAAGTGAAATTTTACTAAAGATCATTAAAAAGCAACTGCAGTAGTATATTAACATGAAACTGCTAGAAAATCAAGCTAGATTCAAAAGAGGGCTTGGAACCAGGGATATCATTGCTGATGTCTGATGCAGATTACCCTAAAGCAGAGAATAGCAGAAAAATGTCTACCTATGTTTCATTGACTATCCAAAAGCACCTGACTGTGTGGATCACAATAAATTATGGATAATATTGAAAAGAATGGAAGTACCAGAGCACTTACTTATAATTAGGAGGAATCTGTACATAGACCAGGAGGCAGTCCTTCAAACAGAATAAGAAAACATGACCTAGTTTAAAGTCAAGAAAGGTGAGTGTCAGGGCTGTATCCTATCACCATACTTCTTCAATCTCTCTGCTGAGCAAATAATCTGAGATGCTGGATTTTATAAAGAAGAAGGTTAAATCAGGATTTGAGGAAAACTCATTAAAAACCTGTGTTATACAAATGACACAACTCTGCTTGCCGAAAGTGAAGAGGATTTGAAACATTCACTGATGAAGTTCAAAGAACACAGGCTTCTGTATGGATTATGCTTCAATACCACCACCAACAAAAAATCCTTACAACTGGGTCAGCAAGCAGCTTCATGATAAATGGAGAAAAGATTAAGATTGTCCAAGATTTTGCTTCTCTTGGTTCTATAATCAACCCCTGTGGAAGCAACAGTTAAGAAATCAAAAGACGCATTACATTGGGAAAAGCTATTGTAAAAAAACCTCTCTTAAGTACTAAAAAGTATAGATGTCATATTGAAGATAAAGGTGTGCCTGACTCATATCTTGGTATTTTCAGTTGCATCATATAGTTGTGAAACCTGAACATTGAATACAGGGACAGGAGAAGACTTGGTGCTTTTGAGTTATGGTGCTGGATGCTTATATTGACTATATCATAGACTGACTAAAGAATCAAGAGATTTGTCTTGGAAAAAATGTCACCAGAGTCTTCCTTGGAAGCAAGGATGGCCAGATAGTTTCTTACATATTTTAGACATGTAGTCAGGAGGGAACAATTCCTGGAGAATGACATCATGTTTGGAATAGTGGAGGATCAATGTAAAGAAAAAGAAGACCCTCAATTAGATGGATTGACACTGTGACTGCAACAATGAGCTTAAAATGAGCATAAAAAAGATAATGTGCATAGCACAGTGTCCAGTTCTGTTTCATTCTGTTGTACATTTGGTCACTGTGAGTCAGACCCGACTCTATGGCACTTAACACCAAGAAAGTGTTTTTTGCTTTTATAAGGTCCTTAAAATACATAATTAGGTTGTTTATTTAAAATCCTTTTATTTTATGATATAGACCTTATTACTGGAACTTCACTCTTAGTCCTGCTCTGCAGTATCTCACAAGTTTGCGTATATTCTATTTGCATTTTAATTTGTTTTAAGAAATTTTCAAATTTCCCTTTTGGCTTCTTCAATGAATCATTGTTGTTCAAAACTATGTTGTTCCATCTTCATATATTTTAATAACTTCTAAAGGTTATTTTGTTGTTCATTTCTGCTTTTATTCAATTGTAGTCAGAGAAAATACTTATTTTTTATTTCCTTATTTATTTACATATTTTGCATTTGTTGAGACTTGTTTTGTGACCTCATATATGGTAAATTCTAAAATATGTCCCATGTATTGATGAAGAGAATGTACATTCTGAAGCTGATTGATTAAATGTTCTGCAAATTTCTTTTAGGTTCATTTGCTCTCAACATAGTTTATTGCTGATGCTTCTTCATTGATTTTTTTGTCATGGTGATCTGTCCATTGATGAAAATGGGGTACTAAAGTCTCCCGCTATTATTTTGTTTGTGCCTATCTCTCCTTTTAGATTTAATAGTGTATTTTAAAACTGGGTGCTCCAGTATGAGGTATATGTGAATTTACAATTGCTATATCTTCATATTGAAATGATATCTTGATCATTTTATATTGGCTTTTTGTTCCTTTTTGTAGTAATGGGAATGCTGAACCTAGGACCTTGCCCATACTTTGCAAGTGCTCTACCACTGAACTGCATCCCCAACCAGTTTTTAAATTTTTTTACCTTAAGACAAGTCTTGCTAAGTTATGCAGGCTGCCTGTGGCCTCAATTTTGTGATACTCCTGCCTCTACCTCCCAAATCACTGGGATTACAGGAGTGAGCCATTATGTCTGGACGTCTTTTTACAGTTTATGTCTTTAAGTCTATTTTGTGGGATATAAAAATAGCTACTGTTGCCTGTTAGGGGCGTTTAGTTGTCTGGAAAAATATTTTTCATTTCAGGCTCAGTCTGTGCATGCTTTTATTGGTGAAGTGAGTTTCTTCTAGGGAGCCTATCGCTGGGTTTGTTTTTATATCCATTTAGTCAGTTGTGTCTTCTCAATGTTGAACTTAGTCCATTGCCCCGACTGACCAGTGGTCCTGACTGAAGGATGAGAAAAAATTATCCACACACAAGAGAGAAAGTGTGATGAGAGACAAAGGGGCTCAGAGTCTTTGGGAACTACAGCTACCTACAGAGGATGCTTCTGCCTTCTTTATTAGGGTCTTGTCATAACACCAAAGCATTCTTAAGAGTCAGGGGAGGTTGAAGGTTAACATATATTTTCTTAAAACCAGCAAGGTTCTTGTCTTCTGAGGTGGAAGGATTAGAGATCATTATTTCTACCTATCCTGCAGATACCACAGGTAGGGGGCCCCACAGGATGCTTGAGGAATGCAGGGTCAGCATAGATGTCTAGGGAAATAGGCAAGCAGGTGGAGACAGAGAACAATGAGAGGTGCCTCCACCCTTGCAGAGGGGTCAGAGATTTTTCATGACCCCTCCTCTGGAACCATTTGGCTGTGTCCTCCATTATAGTTCATCTACACTAAAGGTTGTCATTGATGTGTAAGGACTCCTAGCATTGTTTTAAATTTGCTTTGTTTTTAACATGATTTTGTCTATTGTTTCTCTCATTCATTTTGGTGGCTTGATGGTTTATTGTATTGGTAACATTTCATTCTTTTCTATTTCTCTTTTGTATATCTACTTTAGCTGGCTAGGGTTTAACTCAATTGGTAGAGCTCTGTTCTGCATTCTCTGACTCTCTGGGTTCAAACCCCAGCACCACAAGAATGGGAGAAGAACCTGACAACCCACTCTCAAAACAATCCTGAAAACAAGCAGCCATTGAAAACCCTATGAATAGCAGAGAAGCACTAACATAGCACTGGGCATTACACAGTATCAGGAAATGTTTTGTTCTGTTGTATTTAGACTCTGTGAATTGGAAGCCACTCAAAAAGACCTAACAACAAGAACATCTACTTTAACGATGAGGTTTTTTGTTATTGCTGCATTTTGGTCTATTTATTTTGTTGTCTTTTTTTTTTTTTCTTTTAGAACTCTTAGGAATCTTTTGTGAAGACAATCTAGTAGTGAAGAATTTCATCAACTTTCACTTGTCTTTATTTTCCTTACATTTCTGAAGGATAACTTTCCTGGGTATAGTATTGTTGATTGGCATTTAGTTTTTGTTCATGGAATTTTCTGACATGGAATGTGTCCCTCAATTCTCTTCTGGCCTATAAGGTTTCTACTGAAACATTAGCTCTGAACTCTACTGTGGTATCTTAAATGTGACTTGCTGCTTTTCACTTGAATTTTTTGGTATTTTCTCTTTCTCTTGTACTTCTAACGGTTTGAGTATATTATAATGCAGCAAGAATATTTTTCCAGTTATGTCTATGATGTGTTATGGGACTCTTATACCTAGATAATCTATATCTGTCCAAAGTTTGGGAAAGTTAGCTATTATTTTACTGAATATGTTTTGTGTGGCTTTCTCTCTTTTCTGCCCCTTCACATATTCCAAAAATGCAAATATCCATTTGTTTACTTATGTCTGAATGGACTCAGAGACTGTCTTGATTCCTTTCCTTCTCTTTTCTTTCTTTCTTTCTTTCTTTCTTTCTTTCTTTTTCTTTCTTTTCTTATTTCTTCTTCTTTCTTCCTTCCTTCCCTTCTTTTTTTCTTTCCTTTTCTTTCCCTTCCTTCCTACCTTCCTTCCTTCTCCTTTTTTTCTTTTCTTTTCTTTTCTTTCATTTTTAAGTTACTCAGGTTTTAGCTAAAAGTTTTGTTTTGTATTTTGAGGCATTTTCCTATTGGATCTTCTGGTGAAATAATTAATATTCCAACAGAGACCATCATAATTTCATCTATGCATAACTTATTGTTGGAAAATACTATAGTTTAGTCTTTAAAAATTATTATTGTGCTACTATAATTACTCTTAAGGTTATTATTATTTTGTCAAGATTATTTTGTTTTTATTATTGCATTATTATAAAGTAGGCCTACAGCTGTATCTCTGTGGCATCTGATCCATTCAGATCTTGGAAGCTAACCGGGGCAGGCCTGGTTAGTACTTGGACGGAAGACTGCTTGGAAATACCAGGTGTTTGGGAATACCAGGCTTGGGAGAAGGACCTGGCTACCCCACTTAAAAAAATCAGCCATTGAAAACCCTCTGAACAGCAGAGAAGCACTGACAATAGTGTTTCATCTGTTGTACATAGGGTCACTATGAGTCCGATACCAACTCACTGGCAACTAACAACAACAAAATTATAAAGTTAAATGTGTGTATATTTATTCAATTAGAACTATGTATCATCTAGAGTATCTCAATTGATACTGTCATACCTTTCCATGATTTTTGAACATTAATATTGACATATGAAATGGGATAATTTTTTTGAGGGGTAGTTTGGAGTTGAACCCAGGGCCTCACATATACTTTATAGGTGCTCTACCACATATATTATATTTTCACTAAATTACACAGGATGCCTCTGGCCTTGAACTTGGGATCCTCATTTCTCAGCTTCCCAAGACATGGGGATTAGAGGCATGCCTCCTGTGCCCAGCTAGAGTTAAATTCTTTAACTAAGATTAAAATTTGTATTTTATTGGGATGGTATGACATTAACACACAAAACTCATACAATTTAAGATTGATAATTCCTATGAAGATAACAAATGTCAAAAACTACCTTTCCATATCTTTAAAAATGATGTCAAAGTGTTGTTCCAATAAGTTTTTATCTTATTTGTTTTTCCACATTTCTTATGTTTATGTCTTAAGTTTTAATCTTGTGTTATTATTATTATTATTATTATTATTATTATTATTATTATTATTATTTTGCGGTACTGGGGGTTGAACCGAGGGCCTCACGCTTGCATGCTCTGCAAGTGCTGGACCACTGAGGTGCACACCCAGCCCATTTTTTTTTTTACTTTTTGAGACAGGGTCTTGCTATGTTACGCAGACTGCCTCTGGTCTCAAACTTGTGATCCTCCTGCCTCTGCCTCCCAAGCTGCTGGGATTACAGGCGTGCGCCACCACGCCCGGCCAACTTGTGTTATTATTATACATAGAAATTATCTTATTTATTTTCTATTACTACAACAAAATAATTGAAGGTGGGTACTTTAGACAAACATAAAAGAGGTTTACTAAGACCATAACTTTGGGGTCTGAAAAATCCAAGATCTGGCAGCTCCATCAGTTTGCTGCGGGCCTCAGAATAGATACCATCATGGTGGTGGAAGCACATATGAGAGGGAGATATCACAAGTGATAGAGGGAGTCAGGAAGAGTTAAAGTTTCAGGCTTGCTTTCTTTATAAGAACTTATTCCCACAGTTCCGACAGGGCCTCTAAGAACCTCATTTATCTCTTCTGAAGGTGACACCTCCAAGGACCTAACCTCCTTCCACCCACATTTGAAGGATTCACTCACTGCCACACTGGAGACCAAACTTCCAGCATGTTAACTTTTGGGGGGACATATTCAAACCATGTAGCATGCATTTATCATAAATATTCTAAATAATTCTGGTTTGTACTTATGGTAGTGATTGATTTTATATATTTCATATAAGTTACTACAATATTTACTTGGTTTTGTAATTGTTTCTCTACTTTTTTAGAAATATTATCATGATACACACAAAAATATTTTTGCTTCTCAAATTGTTATGTTTATTCTTATTACAGTTTTGTATGTAAGATTGACTTTTTGGGAGATTTCAGTCCTCCTCCTATGAAGAGAGAAAGAATTCTATCATGCAAACCTTTTTTGAACTTTTATTTTAATTTTAATGGCTATATTAATGGTCAAATATATTAATTTATATTGGTTATGATGTGATGTTATGTTATGTATGTACAATATGCAAAAATTAAATCAAACTAACATATTTATCACTTAGTCATTTCTTCGTGTTCTGAGCATTTAAACTCTAGTCCTTTAGCAATTTTGAAAAATACAAAAGGTACTATTTACTATGTTTACCCTACTTTGCAATATGCCACTAAAAATTATTCCTCTTATCTAACTCAACTTTTGTAAGGGTCTGTCATGGCCATGTATTTTTTTTTCTTTTTCTTTTCTTTCTATTTTTTTTTCTGTGGTACTGGAAGCTTAATGCAAGGCCTCACACATATTTTCGTATGTGCTTTACGAATGAGCTATATCTCTACCACCTTTTAATTTTTTATCATAAGGCATGGTCTCACTAAGTTATGCAGGTTGCCTCAAGTGCTCCCACTTGAGATTGAGATCCTCCTGCCTCTCTCTCTCTAGTTGCTGGGAATACAGGTGTGCACCACTGTTCCTGTCTCATGTAAGGCTTCTAATTGCTAAATATTGATATAGAATTGAGCTATTGCCATGGAAATTATTCTTTCAATTACAGAGAAAAGTTTGTTGTGGTGGAACTTTTAGCCTTAGATGGGGCCTTCAAAATCACTTTGTAATTCATTATTTTTCTATATGTTCTTCTGAAAATAATTTCAGAAATAATTTTACCAGTGAATTCTAACATGATTTGCTATTTCTTTCTTCTTTTGCTGCCCTTTAAGTATCTGTTCCAAGATCCGTGGTGATCTCTGACACATCAAAATCTTCTGACTGCCAACATTATGGATCCATCAATTCTGAAATATAGTCTTAAACATTGCCTAAAAATGAATTATCTCAAGTTTTGTGGGGAGGGACAGTTGATTGTGAAAATATGAGTATCATATAGATCCTGCATTATCTCAGATAATTCTTACATATTGATAAGAATTAGTAAATTTCATGCAGGTTTGGGAAAAAGGAGCTTGAGAATAGTGAACTACTGAGGTAGAGCAGTCACTAAGCAATCCATTAGGTAACCTAAGTTTGATCAGACCACACGAGATTTAGTCTTCTAACTTCTATTCTTTAAAGGAAGAAGGTAGTGACCAGGTCAACAGTCACCAGTCAAGTCCCATTCTTGTAAGGAAAACAAGTCCTTTGATCTGGCCAGCAGTCACCTAGCTAATCAATCTCTAGTTGTTGTTGTTAGGGTCCATCAAATTGGGTCTGACTCACAGCAACCCTATATACAACAGAATGGAACACACCCTGACTCTGTGCCAGGCATATGATTTTTTTAACGAGCAAGCCCATTGTTGCGGTCACTGTGTCAATTCATGTAGTTGAGGGGTCCTTTCTTTTGTTGACCTGCCACTGTCCCAAACATAATGCCCCTCTCCAGGGATTGGTCCCTGCCATTAACATTTCCAAAATACATCAGACACAATCCAGCCATCATAGCTTCCAAGGAGCACTCTGGTTGTATTTCCTCTAGGTGAGATCTATTGGGTCTTTTGACAGTCAATAGTGTATTAAATATTAATCTGCAGCACCATAATTCAAAAACATGTTATTTTTCTGTTCCATTATTTAATGTCCAGCTTTCACAACCACATGACATGATTGAAAATACCATGGTAGGAGTCAAGTCTACCTTTGTCTTCAATGTAACACATGTACTTTTTAACACCTTAAAGAGTTCATTTGCAGTAGCTTTTTCCAGTGCAAAGCATCTTTTGATTTTTTTTACTGCTGATTGCATGTTTGATTTGTTTTAGATTTCAGAAGGTGGTAAAATTTTCCCTAACTTCATCAGTAGCCTTATTGGTGAGTGCATTAATTTGAATAGTCATATTAACTGGCCATCCTGGTAGGTGTATGGGTACTATTCTACCACTGACAGTATTGTACTTCAGGACATATCTTGAGATGTCTTTTGTGATGATGAATGCAACCCTATTTCTTTTTATTTTTTCATTCCTAGCATAGTAGGCCATATGAATATCTGACTCAGAATGGCCCATGTTAGTCCACGTTAGCTCACATATGCCTAGAATGTTGGTGTTTATGTGTTCCATTTGTCTTTTGATGATTTATAATTTTTGTAGATTCATAGTACATACATTCCATGTTCCAGTTATTAATGGGTATTTAAAGTTGTTCCTTCTCATTTTGAGTCATGCCACATCAGCAAATGGAGTCTTGGGGCTTTATTCTACTCCTATCATTTAGGTAGACTCTACTTTGAGGAGTAAACTCTTCTGCAGTTGTCTTTTGAGTGCATTTCAACCTGGAGGATTATTTTCTGGCACTGTGCCTGACAGTGTTTCTCTGCTATTCATAGAGATTCCAATGGCTTCTTGTTTCAGGAGTTGGTTGCCGTGTCCTTTCCCCGAGTCTCTGTTTGGAAGCTCAGCTGAAACCTCTCTACCATAGGTGACTCTGATTGTATTTGTATTACCTGTGGCATAGGTTTCAGCATCACAGTAAAAAACAAGCCCCCACAGTATAGCAAACTGATGGACACATAGGGGAATCAAACTCTAGGTAGACATAATAGGAACAACTGCTGTTTACTTCTTTGAGGCCAACATATAGGTACCTTCTAACTGAGGACTGGTCTGCTAAACTTAGCTCAAAAAGTCCAGCACAAAGAAACGGACCACAAAAAAACCAAGATGACAGACTACGTTGACTACCCTATTGAGACTCTCTCTATTCCTATGGTGACTGTGTCTATCCTGTCAATAAACTCTTCTTGTTCTTGCTTGCCTTTGCTATCTATGCATTTATCCTTGGGTCATGGACCCAAGAGGGCAGCACCTGGCACCTGAGCAGAAACCCTGATCTCAATAGACTGTGGTGAATCACTTTTCATCTGCAAATGTAACTATGTACAAAAGACTATATTATTATATTTTCTGAAGTTAATATTATGGAATATTTAACCTTAGTCCTTTCTAATACTCAAATTTTTAATTATATTCCTCTGCACTCTCTCTTACTTCCAAAACACACAGAAACACAATGATATTTCACAGAAACACAATGATAGACTCAAGGCTAATATTCATTATTATGTGCATTCACAGAGTTTATTTTCTACTTTTGTTAATCATATGAATATTTTCCTATCATCACATTACTGTGGCAGTGGATCAAAGTATTTTGCCATACATACAAATACTTTTTCCATTCAATATCAAATCTACCAAACCATTTGCAAATCCTTATGTAAATATGTTGCAAAATTAAGTATTAGTGATATAAGATACTTATGTTTACAAACCGTCTTTAGTGCTGGTGGATTAATTGTAAGTTAATGCACTTTAATCAACAAATGCTCAAATCACAATGCCATAAAGATCACAAGATAACAGCAACTGTTACTTCAAAGTGAGTTCTAAATTTCAACACCATGAATCCTTTAAAATATTGTTAGGAATAATATTAAAGGAAAATGTGGCATAATTCTTAAAAATTTACTTTACAGCAATTCAGTTTTCCAAAACTGTATTACAGTACTTTAGAGGCCAACTGTTGTTTTATTGAAAAACAGTGATTAACTTGAAAATAGTTTCTCTAGAGTTGCATCTCCCCTTCTTTTTCATGGTGAATACAACAATATAAGTGTCACAAGAACTCTGTAGGGAGTCCAATAGCCACAGCAGGAAGTCTGTACCATTAGAAAGGATTCCAGTATCAGAAAATCACAAGAATTTATTAATATTTTCCAGTCATTGTGATGGTAAATGTCTCATCTAGAAAGTTACTTGTTTCTGTTATTTCTCATGTAGTTATCATATAGAGGGAAAAACACTGCAGGTAAACATGAATTCTTTGTCTAAATAAAAGCGTTATTTAGTATTTTGGTTCATAGTTACTTGGAAATGTGACAAATATGGTTTTGCTTTAAGACTTTAATGAATTTATTAAACATTGAGTCAGAATAAGCTATCAGGTCCTATTTTTTCATTTAGGATAATATTGACTACGTGTAGCTACTCTGATAACACTGCCAATATAATATTGATCACTGCAAATAAGGCCTCTAGACACATAGTTTCATGGCAAGAAAGAAAGTAAGCCATCACACCAGTTAATAGAAAAATCACAAACCTCATATTGTGACTTAATGACATTTTAAAATTTAAATAGATTATTAGCTGGGCTGATAGCAGATTCCTGTGTTCCCAGCAACTTCAGAGGCAGAGGAAGAAGAAGCTTGAGGCCAGAGGCAGCCTGCATACCTTAGTAAACTGCTGGATCAAGCAAACAAACCAAATTTAAAAAGTGGCTGGAAGCTGGCCAGGATGGCAAAGACCTATAATTCCAGAGAGTTAGAAAGTAGAGATAGGAGGATCACAAGTTCGAGGCCTGAGGCAGCCTGTGCAACTTTATGAGAGCCTGTCTCAAAATAAAAAAGTAAAAAAATAGGCTGGCGTGCAGTTGAGTGGTAGAGCACATGCAAAGCATGCATGTGTTCATGGGATCAATCCCTAGTACCACCACCAACATCACTACCAACAACAATAAAAAAATAGTTGGGAGCACAGCTTAGTGGTAGAAAGATTGCAAAATATGTGCACAGCCCTGGATTCAGGCCCAGAGTACTGATATAAAAAACTCTAAATCACAAACTTGAAAAGATTTAGAATCGTTTATATAACAAAACAGTGTAAGAATTATACTGTATACTAAATAGCATAGAATATAATAGCAGGTTTGCTTAAATAATAACATTATTTTTGTGTAGAAAAATCTGTAACAAAGCACAAAAACAAATACTAGGATGGAAAATAAATGCTAACTACACTTAAGAAAGGGAAAATATTAATACTACTATTAATGGCTAAGGTAAATCATCTACAATTTGGTAGGAAAAATTCAATTAAAAGTTTACATATATACCAGCACCCCAACAGATCCAGAGTGACCAAACATGCTAGTTCTTAATTAATAAACATCTCCCCCATGAAGATAACCACTTTTACTTTTATGACTATCAGTTATATTTGCTCACTACTGAGTCAGAAAATAGATTAATACAGTTATGTGCTCTTTTGTTTATTACTTATTTTCTTCAATATATGACTATTCATGTTGATTATATGTTGGTTGCTCACTCTTTTAATTTATTGCTCTGTACTAATCCATTATATGAACATATTATAACTTGTTTATTTATGATCATGCTATTCTGTATCCTAGACTACTAAGAATAAAGCTACTATAAACATTTTTATTTAAATCATTTGGTGTGCATGTATGTTTAGTTATTGTGGACACATGACTAAAGGTAGAACTATTGAGCCATGGAATAGCTCTATTTTAAGTGATTGAAACTGAGTTTAACACAGTTTATAAAATAGTTGTGATGCATTCTGCATCATTATTGCAAATGTTTTTTTCATTTTTTATTCACAAACAAAAATAAAATATATCTTGCACAGCATGTTTTGGAATATGTATACAAGGTAGAATGGCTAAATCAGGATATATGGAGAATATATATATATATATACACATATATATATGTGTACATACATATATACATACATATATATATATATACACATATATATGTGTGTACATACATACATATATATATATATATATATATATATATATATATATATATATATGTATTATTTGCAGCCTTAGCACTATGGTGTCCGATCCCATCAGATCTCTCAGAAGCTAAGCAGGGTTAGGCATTGTTAGTACTTGGATGGGAGACCACCTGGGAAGACCAGGTGCTGTAGGCTTGGGAGAAGGACCTGCAATCCACTTCCAAAATTCAATCCCTATGAACAGCAGAGAAGCACTGACAATAGCATTTCACCTATTGTAGGTAGCATTGCTATGAGTCGGAAACTGACTTGACAGCACCTAGGTTGGTTGGTTAGGTGCCCTTGAGTCGTGTCCGACTCAGAGCAACCCTCATTGGGTTTTCAATGGCTGGTTGTTTCGGGATTGCCTCTGGAGTGGATTGCCACATCCTTCTCCCATTTTGGTGGTGCTGGGAATCAAACTCAGGAGTTCAGAGACTGCAGAGCAGCACTCTACCAACTGAGCTAAATCCCAGTCCTGACAGCACCTAATAACAACATATATATACCCAACACATACTCATCTTTTTGAGGTAAGAAAACTTAAAACCTACACTCTTACAATTTTTCAAGAATACAATGTGTTGTTATTAACCAGAGTCATGAGGTTGCATAAGAAATCTCTTGAACTTATTGCTCCTATGTAACTCAAAGTTTGTGTACTTTGATGAACATCTGCCTAACTCTACTCACCTCCATCCTGGAAACTATCAGTGTATCCTTGATTGCTATGAATTAATTATTTTTATTCCACATGCAAGTGAGATTGTGGTATTTATCTTTCTGTGCCAGATGAATTTCACTTAATATCATATTATCTGTTTTCATCTATGTTGATGCAAATGATAGAATTTCCTTGTTTTTAAAGTTTGAATAGTACCCTATTTTGAATGTATCACCATTCATCCAATGATACACAGTTATTATTTATTTTCCATCCTAGTATTTGTTTTTGTGCTTTGTTACAGATTTTTCTACACAAAAATAATGTTATTATTTAAGCAAACTTGCTATTGTATTCTATGCTATTTAATATACAATATAATAATTCTTACACTGTTTTGTTATATAAAAGATACACACCCAATGATATACACTTGATTCCATATCTATGGTGAATAATGGGGCAATGGATATGAGAGTGGAGATATTTTTTGATATATTGATTTAATTTTCTTTGGATATATACCCAATAGCTTGTCCTATTACATTGTAGGACTATTTTTAATTTTTTAAAGATTATCCATACCATTTTTTCATAATAACTCTACTAGTTTACAAAGCCACCAACCTTTCTCAAATGTTCTCTTTTTTCCATATCCATCAACATTTTGTATGTTATGTCTTTTTGGTAATATCCAAGCTAACAGATATTGACCAATTACAGGAGATTTGAGCAAATTATAGGAAAATGCAATTTCTTATATTTACCCATATGATTATGGTTATTAGTGATCTTTTATTTTCTATTGAGTCAGTTTTCTATAATGAAGTACCTTCTTCAAGCACAAAGAATTCCATTATTGTTTAGTTTTCATTTATCTGAAAATGTACTAATTTTACTTTCACTTTTAGAAGATATTTTTGGTGGATAAAGAAACTTGATTTGATAGTTTTTCTTTTTTCATTATTCTTTCTTTCCTTACACTACTGCCTTCTTTCTCCTCCTTTCCTTCTTCCTCTTCTTCTTGTTCTTGTTCTTCATCCTCCTCCTTCTCTTCCTTTTTACTTGTTTGCTTTTGTTTCACAATGTTGGACCTATTTGAGCTTACTGAGCCTCTTGTATCTATATGTTGATTTTTCACCAAAACCATTTTCAAATATTTTTCTCCTCTCTTTCTATCCTGCCTTTTTGAGTTAAATATTTTAGACTTTTTGTTCTATTCTTATATGCCATTGAAGCTCAAGTACTTAGTTTCTCTTTGTATTATGATGATTCTTGTTAGTATGTTTGCTACCTGGATTATATTAAGGATTTGGATATGCTGTCTTTTAACTATGGATTTTTTTTTCAAAAATGCAAGCCACTCATTTGTAGATAACTTTCCTTGTTTCCATGTCTTGGTTAGTTTCTGTTAGAATTGGGATACAGTATCTCTCTTCCTGGGCTGGGATTTGGCTCAGTTGGTAGAGCGCTGCGCTGCAGTCTCTGAGGTCCCAAGTTCAATTCCCAGCACCACACAAATGGGAGCAGGACCTGGCAATCCACTCCCAAGGCAATCCCGAAACAGTCAGCCATTGAAAACCCTTTGAGGGTCACTATGAGTCGGATACCGACTCCACGGCACCTAACAACATCTCTCTTCCTAAGGAGTAGTATTTTCAATATCTTTTCTGAGTTTCTTAAGAATCAATAAAGTATCTCCACTCTGGTTGGGCTAGAAATTCAGCACTCTGTGATAAAAGGCCGGGGTTTAGCTCAGTTGGTAGAGTGCTGCTCTTTGCTTTCTGAGGCCCTGGGTTCAATCACCAGCATCACAAAAATTGCAGAAGGACCTGACATCGCACTCCCAAAATAATCCTGAAACAATTATCCATTGAGAACCCTATGAAATGCAGGGAACCACTGAAATAGTGCTGGGCATGGCACAGTGTCGGGGAATGTTTCAGTCTATTGTACAGAGGGTACCCAACATGAAGGTACCTAACAACAACAATGTGATAAGAGGTGTGTTTTGTCTCCTTAAAAGTCTACTGGAGTCCCACCTGGTCTTGACTTTCAACCAAGTAAACCATGGGAAACCTTCACAGGCCACTAGGCCACAATTATGAATAGCTCCCTCCTACCAAGAATGTTGCTCTGCAAATTTTGTTGATTCAGCAAATAAAACTTATTGTTACCACCTTCTCTTAGGATTGCATTTGAGCTCCACATCTCTGTGAAGGTCATGCCTTTCAGAAGCTTCCATTTACTTGTCCCAGTGGGTTTATAAAGCTTGATACTCATCCCAAGGAAGCAATTCTTCAATGCCATCACATTATTAGAGCTTCCCATAGGAAATACTAAGAAGTTCATCTCAACTTCTCTCCTTATTCCTTCATGCTTCTTTCCTATCCTCCTACACATTTTCCCCCAGAATACCCTCTTTTGTACTACCTATGTGACAATCTCTTGAAAAACACTTCAGTGACAAGTACTTTCTTCAAAGAATACTTGTGAAGAATAAATTATGAATGGTAAGTACACACATTCTTGTAATTCATGCAATGTTTTCAATTATCTATCATTATTGAATTTTTATTAATTGAAATATAACTCATAGCTTCCACTTTCAGAATATATTATTTTTAAATGTGCAGAATTTTTACTGTATCTTTGAGCATTAATTTTCTGATTTAGATGTTTTGCCATTATAAATTTAAATATGCTCATTTTAAATTTCAATATTTTCAAAAAGAAATTAAATCAAGTGGTAATATGGCAAAGATTATACTTAAAACAGAAAAGCAATTCATTTTTGCTCATAGTAATACAAATACTATCAACTCATTAGTACATAAATAACTCTAACATGGAAAATAAAATAATAAAATAAATTATAAATTTCTTGATTTATATTTTCATTCCAGTATGGTAATAAGTATTGCCAACTTTTGTGTAAAAGATTCTTCTCTCTTTGCTTAATAATTTTATCATACCTCTCCCTTGGACATGGAAAATAAATGTGATTTTTTTTCTTAACAGTCATCCATGCTATATGACTTTGCATATGCTTGATATATTCTACTGGCCAGTTAATACCAAATATTATTGGTAGTCAGGATTCCATTTTAGTCTCTTTTTTCTTCAAGAAAAATATATATTAACCTCCACTTATTCTGTTATTGCAACAATAAATTCCCTGAACATTCTCTTTTAAAATACTTAATCTGTTGCTTGTTGTTAGGTTCCTTAGAGTCGGGTCTGAGTCATAGCAACTCTTATGTACAACAGATGAAATGCTCCTCAACACTGTGCCATACCAAGCACTATTTCAGTGCTTCTCTGCTATTCATAGGGTTTTCAATGGCTGATTGTTTTTTAGGAGTGGGTTTCTGGGTCCTTCTCCCAAGCCTACAGCCCCTGGTGTCCCTAGGCAGTGTCCTATCCAAGTTCTGGCAGGATTGAATAATATGGTAGTACAGCTGAAGGCATACTTAATCTGTAGGAACTTCAATTTCTTTCTCAATCAAATGAATAATGATTCCTTATAGCATCTTTCAACAATAAAAATTACTAGATGTCACCTTTTTGCCATGAGTTGATCAGTGAGCTGATTACATTATTATAATTTGTTGACGCCTTCATCAATTTTTCTTTGTTGTTGTCACAGACTATATTATTAAGCCAGGCTAAATCAATGCAAGAAGTAAATGTTTCATTTTTTAATAGAAAAAGAAAAAAACTGAGACATAGAGCAGAATTTACCCAATAAACCTACAATACAAGTGGGAAAAATGCAAAGTGTACATTTTTAGCACATTCTAAAAAATCTGTTTTACACATCTTTTACTAGGACTCCTTTCTAAAATAAAGTCATTTGGAGCAGAAATCATATATTTTATTTCCTTTTGTATATGCATACATTTTATTGAGCTCAACAGACTAAAATATTTCAGTTTAAGGAAGACTATGAAAATACACTGACCTTTTCAGAGTTAAAGAAAAATTATGTAGATGTATTCCTTCCCTACTTTTTGGAAAATAGGCAACCAAAATGAGCTGTTTGTATTCATAATTTGATATTTACCAAATAACTCTCTTATCCCCTTTTAGAAGGATCTTGGGAAAACTCTTTGTATGCTTCCCTGTCTGGAGGGGGTGATGGTCAAAAAAGACATATTCTTGAGGCATCAAACTGAAAAATTCAGGAAGTTACTTCTATATTGAAAATCCTCAAGTATCTACGGGTTGATGAAAGTTCAAAGACTCTATCATGATTTCTATAGTAAATTTGTTATTTTCATTTGTGAGTTTATATCAACAATCATTTCTTCTTCATATTTTTGATAAAATCAATATGGTATTATTGTGAAATAATAACAGGATTCTGTTGTACTGACTGCTAGCTAATAATGAGACCATAGGTCTCTCTCTCTCTCTCCAGGAAAATGAATACTGTATGGTTACTAATAATTTTTATTATTATTTAAGTTACAAACAATAAAGTTTATAAGCATCAACTACACAGTTGGAAAATTTTTACATAAATAGACAAATGTACAACCATCATCCACAGGAAGTTACAGAGCATTTCTAGTGCCAGAACCCTTTCAAATACTCTTACAATAATAATCCTTCTTAGGATTTCATCCATCCTTTACTTTGCTCCGCTTTTCAACTTACTATAATTTAAATTATAAATTAAATATTAATTTGTAAATTCTTCCCCTTAAAATTCATCTATGAGATTTATCCATGCCACATGTAAGTAGTTTGTTCTTTTCTACTGCTCTACAATATCCCATTGTAAATAATTTTGCAGTTTTTGCCTATGCTATCATCAATGGGGTATTGTTTTCAAATCAGCACTATTATAAATAAATCAATTGTCAATTCTTGAACTGATTTTCAATGAACATAGCATATATTTCTGACTCATAGAGGGAATGGCTAAGTCACTGTGTGGACAAATATTTAGCTTTAGTTTGAAATGTCAAGCAACACCTCAGATCAGTTATATCATCTCACATTTCTACTAGAAGTATAAGAATTACAGTCACTCCACATCATCACCAACACTTGGATTTAAAATTTTTAATTTTATCCATTCTGGCATGTTTGTTTTCAATTGAATTTTAATTTGCATTTCTCTTATGTTTATTTTCCTTTTTCAACTTCGTTTTCCACTTCATTCTTGCTGTTTTACAAAAATATGTAATTGACTTTTCTATGTTACTTTATTTATTGTCTAACTACCATCTATCTATCTATATCTATCTATCTATATTTATTTGTTTCCAGTACTAGGAGGTTGATCCAGGGCCTCACATTTGCATGTTTTGCAAGCACTATACCACTGCGCTCCACCCTACACCCATTTTTTTAACTTTTTCTTTTGAGACAGGGTCTCACTAAGCTACTCCGGCTGTCTTTGGCCTTGAAGTTATGATCCTCCTGCTTCCACCTCCTGAGTCACTGGGATTACAAGCACGAGCCACCATACCTGGTCTCTATATTGACTTTAATTCCAACAAATTTGTTAGATGCATTTATCCTAATAGTGTGTAGAGCTTTGGTATTTTTGTAGCTGTAAAGTTATTACCTATAACTAACGAAGGAACAATCTATTTCTGAAACAATCAATCATTGAAAACCCTATGAGGGTAATTATGAGTTGGACCCAACTCAAAGACACCTAATAACAACAACATAACTAATGAACATTTAAGTTTTCTCTTCTTTAATCTTGTTCCACTTATTATTTCTAGTGTTTTCCTCTTTTGTGAAATAGCTAGAATGTAAATTAAATGTCTTAAATGTGAGTACAGTGTATCTAATTTTTGTTTATTACTTGCTGATTTTTGTTGGGTTTCTTGTATTCTCCCTCAACATTTGTATGCATGGTTTAGGAGATAGAAAATTAAACCAGGATATGTGAAGGCAGCTTTGGAGCTTAATATCTCTTGTTCCTTTATAGGAGCTTGCTCAAATTCAACTGATTATAATAATCTAAAATTCAATCACTATTTCCACTACCTAATTTTGTGAATGTGTATTTTCTAATCAGAAAAATGCATAAATAAGAGTACCTGCTTTACAGGTCTGTATTTTGGATTAAATGTATAAATATATATGAAGTACTTAGGAGAGTGCCAAGTATACTAGAAATATCACACAATGAAAAACAAACCACTAAAAGTGGTCTGACAATCACTTGGAAATGTTAAAAACATTTTATTCTCTTCATTTCATAAGCAATAAAGGGTAAGGAATTATTTTTCACTTTTTTAAGATTTAAAGACATGAAATGTTAAATACTCTGATTTGAACATTAATTTATGTTGGTTTTGTTGTTAGGTGTCTGACTCATGGAGATCCTATGTAAATCAGAATGAAACACTCCCCTGTTCTGTACCCGGCACATGATCTTATTTATGTTTAAACCCATTGCTGCAGACACTGTGTCGATACATTTAGTTGAGGGTTTTTCTTTTCTTTGTTAACCTGCCACCCTCCCAAACCCTTTCCCAGGGATTGTTCCCTCCTGACTACACGTCCAAATTATGTATGACACAGTCTATTGATCCTTGTTTCAAGGAGCACTCTGGTTGCATTTCTTCTAGGACAGATCTGTTGGTTCTTTTGACAGTCAATAGTATATTCAATATTTGTCTCTAGTACCATAATTCAAAAGCATCAATTATTCTCCTTTTTCCCTTATTCAATGTCCAGCTTTCACAACAATATGATGCAACTGAATATATCATAGCATGAGTCAGGCACACCTTGGTCTTCAATGTGATGTCTTCACTTTTCAATACTTTTTTATTTTTAATTGGAAATTTTTAATGTACAACTTAATGGGGTTCATTCTGACATGTATTTCATTGTGACATTTCCATATATGCATTTCATTGTACATTGCTCACATAACTTCCCCCTTACCCTCTGGTGCCCCTCCTTCCCCATCCTCCCCCCACCAATGGCCTCCTTTCTACTTGTGTGTCTTTTTGTGGGAATATTTATCTATATATGTGCATCCCAATTTTGATTTAAGTCCAAACTTTTTTCTGGAGTGATCTATCTTTTTACATTCTCAGGAGTATTATATGAGTAATTTAGTCCATTTGCATTATTACCATTCTTTGGTATTATTGGTATTATTATGTTCTGAACTATTAAAGTTGGGCTGTTTACTTTGAGGTCGATCTCTCTCTCCTTCTTTGTTCCTCATTGGCCCTTCTCCCTCTCCCATCTTCTCCCATCATCACTTCCTTTTGCTAGATCCCTCCTTCCTTTTCTCCACTCCTTCAATTGTCCCTTCTATGCTAAGTTTACATGAGCTTTTTATTATGTTCCAATTTATGTATAAGATTTTTTCCTTCTTTTAAGTTTGACTCAGCTCTCACATGAAACACATGAAAAAATGCTCAATACCTCCAGCCATTAAGGAAATGCAAATCAAAACAACTCTGATATTCCACCTTAATCCAGTAAGAATGGACAAGATCAATAAAACAAATAACAAATGCTGGCGAGGCTGTAGAGAAAAGGGAACCCTATTATGCTGCTGGTGGAGTTGTAAATTGGTTGGTTCAACCACTTTGAAAATCAATGTGCAGGTACCTCAGAAAACTAAAAATAGATCTACCATATGACCCTGTTATACCACTACTGGGAATATACTCAAAGGGAGATGAATCATCATACCACAGAGACATCTGCATCTCCATTTTCAAAGCAGCACTTTTCACAATAGCAAGGATATAGAATCAACCAAAGTGCCCATCAATAGAAAAATGGTTAAAAAAATTATGGTACATAATTTTTTACACAATGGGATACTACTCAGCAATCACAATTTTTTACACAATGGGATACTACTCAGCAATCAAAAAATGAAATAATTTCATTTGCAGCAAAATGGACGGAATTGGATAAAATTATCTTAAGTGAATGAACACCTTTCAATACTTTAAAGAGGTCATATTCCACAACTTTTCCCAGTGAAATATCTTTTAATTTCTTGACTGATGCTCCCATTGTGTTGATTGTAGAAACAAAGCCAAATCTTGGACAACCTCAATCTTCTCTCCATTTATCATGAAATAGCTTACTGACCCAGTTGTAAGGACTTTTGTTTTGTTGATGTTGAGATGTAATCCATACAGAAACCTGTGTTCTTTGATCTTCATCAGTAAATGTTTCAAATCCTCTTCACTTTCAACAAGCCAAGTTAGGTCACCTGCATAACACAAATTGTTAATAAGTCTTCCTCCAATCATGATGCCTCAGTTGTTTTTATTTTTATTTATTTATTTATTTTTGTACTAGGGGTTGAACCCAGGGCCTCACACTTGGATGCTTTGCAACTGTTGGACCACTGAGCTTCACCCCCAGCCCATTTTTTAACTTTTTGAGACATGGTCTCACTACGCAGACTGCCTCTGTTCTCGAACTTGTGACCCTCCTGCCTCCACTTCCGTAGCCACTAGGATTATAGGCATGCACCACTGTGCCTGGCTCCTCCTTCTTCTTGAAAAGTCCAGCTTCTTGGATTACTTGCGCAGCTTAGAAGTTGAAGAGATATAGTGAAATTATACAGCTCTGAGGCACACTTTTTCCTGATATTAAACCAGGCAGTGTTTCCTTGTTCTTTTCAAAGGACTTCCTCCTAGTCCATATCCTCATGAGTACAGTTAGATGCTTTAATCCTATTCATTGCAGTGTTATCCATAATTTTGCTATGATCCATGCAGTCAAATATCTTTGTATAGTCAATAAAACTTATGTAGACAACTTTCTAGTATTCTCTGCTTTTGGCTAATATCCATCTAACATCAGCAATGATGTCCCTGGTCCATGCCCATTTCTGAATCTGGCTTGGTTTTCTGACAGTTTCCTGGCATTCTGGTAGTTTTGGCAGTTTTCTGGTAGTTGATATACTGCTATGATCTCTTTTTAATTATTTTTAGTAAAATTTTGCTTGTGTGTGATATTAATGATATCATTCAATAGTTTCCACATTTTAGTTGAATCCTCTTTCTTGGGGATAGGCACAAATATGGACTTCTCCCAGTCAGTTGTCCAGCTACCTGTCTTCCAAATCTCTTGGCATAAATATGTTATCTCCATTAGTGCTTCATCTGTTTGTTGAAACATCTTTATTGTTATTCCATCAATTCATACTTTCTGTTTTGCCAATTCCTTCACAGTAGCCTCCACTTCATCCTTCAATCCCATTGGTTCCTGATCATATTCAGTCTCTTAAAATGGTTGGTCATCCACCAATTCTTCTTTGTATAATGCTTCTGTGTATTCCTTCCATTTTCTTTTGATGTTTCCTTCATTGTTTAATATTTTCCCTGTGGAATCGTTCACTATTACCACTTAAGGCTTGAATTTTTTCTTCAATTCCTTAAACTTGAGAAAAACAATATGTTCTTTTCTTTTGGTTTTCTGTCTCCAGCTCTTTGCAAATGTCATTAAAATATTTGATTTTGTCTTCTTGAGCTGCCCTTTGAAATCTTATGTGTAGTTCCTTAAGTTCATCATGTTTTCCTTGTACTTTAGGTGCTGAATGTTTAAAGGAAAGTTTCAGAGTCTCTTTTAATATGGAATTTGGCCTTTTCTCTTTTTTTTTTTGAAAAAACTTTTGCTTTCCTTATGAATGATGTCTTTAATGTCCTGCAACAACTCATCTGGTCTATCACTAGTTTCTAATGCATCAAACCTGTTCTTCAGGTAGTCTCTGAACTCTGATGGATATACTCAAGGTCATACTTTGGCTATTCTATACTTGTTCCAATTTTCTTCAGTTTCATTTTGAATCTACATATGTGCAATGGATGATCTGATCCACATTCAATACTTGGTCTCATTCTGACATTTGATATTGAGCTTTTCCTTCATCTGTTTCCACAATGTAGTCAATTTGGTTTCTGCATGTTCCATCTGTTGACTTTTATGTGTATAGTCACTGTTTATGTTTGTGAAAAAAAATGTATTTGCAATGAAAAAACTCTGTCATGTAATCCTCAGCATTGTTTCTGTCACTAAGGCCATCTTTCTTGACTACTGAACCTTATTTGTTTCCAATGTTTGCATTCCATTCACCAGTATTTATCAGTACATCTTGATTGCATATTTGATCTATTCCAGATCTCAGAAGCTGGTAAATATCTTCCCTGTCTTCATTTGTGGTCTTCTTGATAGGTGTGCAAGTGTGAATAATAGTCATATTAACTGGCCTTCCTTGTAGGCATATGGATACTATCCTATTATCGACAGCACTGTACTTCAGCATAGATCTTGAGATGTCTTTTTTGATGATCAATGCAACCCCATTTCTCTTTAATTTGTCATTATTAGCACAGTAAACAATATGATTATCTGATTCAAAATGGCCCATTGCAGGCCATTTTAGCTCACTGATGCCTAGAATGTCAATATTTATGTGCTCCCTTTCCCTTTTGACAATTTCTAATTTTCCTAGATCTATACTATATACAGTCCATGTTCCAATTATTAATGATGTTTACAGTTATGTCTTCTCATCTTGAGTTTAGCCACACTAGCAAAAAGAGTCCTTGGGGCTTTACTCCATTTCAGTCATTCAGATAGACACTACTTCAAGCGGGCAACTCTTCCCCAGTTGTCTTTTGAATGCTTTCCAACCTGGGGGACTCATTTGCCAGCACTATTATCTGACAGTGCTTCTCTGTTATTCATAGGGTTTCTAATGGATAATTGTTTTAGGATTGTGATGCCATGTCCTATTCCCTAGTCTATCTTAGTCTGGAAGCTCTGCTGAAACCTTTCCACCATAGGCGACCTTGCTAGTTTCTATAATCCCAGAGCATAGCTTTCAGCCTCATAGCAATACACAAGACCCCACAGTATGGCAAACTGACAGACATGTGGGGGAAACAGTGTATATATGTATCATATTATTACATTGAACCCTATAAATTGGTACAATTAAAATAATGATAAAATGGAAAGTATAGAAGAGAAAAAGAAGAAAGATTAATGATTATTTTATGTCTTATGCATGGAAATACAAATTTAGGATCATTACAGATTCGATTATTTCCTTTACCAATTCACTTTATTGTCATAGAACCTTATGGGAATTGGTTCTGAGGTTTTAGCTGAGTAGTTAATGGTCTTTAATAAAACCATTATTTATTAGAATTATTTGAGATAAGCAAGATCACAATTATGTCTTTGGAACACTGCAAAAGTCATAATATAACAGTCAATCATATTTTTCCAAAATTATGGCACCACAAACTGAAAATAAATTATACGTAAAAGGCGTAAAAAAACAAATCATCACAGAAGCAGTATGCCACAAATATGGAAGGAAAAGATTAAATCCCCATATCATCCCTATAAATTGATAAAAATAATAGAAATGCAAAAAGGCATGTAAGTAGACAATTGATTAAATATTAAATAACTCCACTAGTAATTGTTACAAGTATATCCCATTTTACCAGCATTCGTACCACCCTGGCATCCAGTCCTTTTGGATCTCAGAAGCTAAGCTAGCTTAGGCCTGGTTACTCCTTGGATTAGAGACCACCTGGGAATACTGGGTGCTGTATGATTGGGAGAAGAACCTAGCAGCCCACTCCCAAAACAATCAGCCACTGAAAACCCAATGAATAGCAGAGAAGCACTGATATAGTGCCAGACTTGACACAGTGTCAGGGAATGTTTCATATGTTGTACATAGGGCCGCTCTGAGTCAGATTTGAGTCAATCAAATTAGTAAGCTATATATGGAATAACATGGAGTTCTGGAAAATATGCTGCAAATGTGAACTTTGAAACTGAATAGTGAGATTATAAATTGGCATGGTATTTCTGGGAATCAATTTGAAAATATAAATGAAATGACTAAATTTATTCATATACTATAACCTAGAGATTAAATTTTTTGGACTTTACCCTATGAAAATGAACAGAAACATAAAGAAAGATTTTGGTAATAAGATTTGATTGTGTGATATTCATAATTGGAAAATGAGAGCAATTAAATACCTAAATGAGAAGACTTGCTAACAAAATTATGCTAAATCTCCAAATTCCAACATTATACTATATATATATATATATATATATATATATATATATATATATATACACATATATTCTTTACTTCATTAATATCACTTCACCAATTTCTTCTTGTAACATGTTTTTATCTATTTCCAGAATCTTCCCTTCCCTTGTCCAAGAGGAGCTCTCAGCTACTTAAATCTCTCTCTCTTTCCAAGCACATTAATTTGTAGAACAATGAGGAAGGGCTTAATATGGGGCAATGAATACCATTATGTCTTGACACTAATGACAAGCAAAAGAATAAAATATTTTTTTATGTAGAAAGGTATAGATAAAATATGTAAATAAAGAGTTCAAAGCTTATTGGATCAGGGCCTTTAACCAGGACAATGTTGAAGTCTTAGGACAAAAAAATAGAGAACTCACTCTTCAAATGTCAAGGTAGCAACAGGGGAATGTTAAATCAAATACATGGCCCTTTTGAGGACAGAGCTTTGTTTATCTGCACAGAATCCATACCCCTGAAGTTGGCTCTGCTTCTGTAATTTCCAAACAGACTCTGATAATGGAAAATGGTGTAGCTAATCTATAGAAAGAAGTGGAGTCTTGGTGATTTAGAGACCTTCACTGTGGATGGCCTAATTGCAGTCATATTTTTTGCAAAAAAAAGTTAAGCAAACCAATTTACTTTTACTTAGGAAAATTTAATTCAATTTCTGTTAATTGTAACCAAAAAATCTGAATATAACTTGCTACCATTGTGCACTATGTTTCAGAAACAATGCAGTAATATAAAAGATTAATCTTTACTAAAAAATGTTGTTTTTAGGTTCTGTAGAGTTGTATCTGACTCAGCGACCCTAATAGGGTTTTCAATGGCTGATTGTTTTTGGATTGTCTTGGGAGTGGATTGCCACATCCTTCTCCCATTTTTGCGGTGCTCGGAATCAAACCATGGACCTCAGATACTGCAGAGTGGTGCTCTACCAACTGAGCTAAATCCCAGCCCCAATAAAAAAGATAGTTAACATTAATTCAACAAATATTCTGTGGTGCTTGTTTGTCTAACTACATTCTAGCTTTTGAGGGTATAAAAACAAACAAAATTCATGCTTTTCATGTTGTTGTATGGGAAGTTAAAATATTTGCAAAATGAGTAAGTTTTGTGTTAGATGTTAATATATTTTAGGGGTGAACATAACCTAAAAATAAAATATAGATGATGTTGTGAGTTGCAGCTTAAACTGAGTAAACCAAATAATGAGACAAACTCATTGAAAATTTGACTTTTTTGGAAAAAATATCTAAAAGAAAATGGTGAACAAACCACATAGATATTAGGGTAGGAACATCTTACTAACATAGAGCTTCCTACATACTTGTCCTTAATTAGGATCATGCTAGATATGTACAAGGGACAGTAAAGAAGATCAGAATAGGCAGATAGACAGAGAGGCAGGCAGAACAATAGATGATATAAGATGGGAAGTCACTGGAGGATTAGTATTTTGAGAGGAGAGTTAAATATTTATCAATTTAACATGATTGTTCTTGCTATTGTTTGAGAAAAGAAAGGACAGTAAAGATAGACTATGAGAGAAGGATAAGAGGCAAATACTTTAATACAGATGAGAGATGATAATATCTTGGCTTGAACTGATATGGCAACTATGGAGATTATAAGTAATGACAAGACTCTGGGCATATTTTCAAGTTAGGGAAAATAAGAAGCTGAAAATGACTCCAATTTTTTTCTCAGTGTGGTATAAGTTAAGATGTGAATATAAAATAAGCAGCTAATATGTAATTATCATGGTTTCAAGAATTTTATACACCTTTTGTCAATTATACTCTTTCAGTTAGTTCAAGAAGTATTTTAAATTTTTTTTTTCAGTATTTGGGGGTTGACCCAGGGTCTCACACATACTTTGCAAGTGCTCTACCACTTGGCTGACACCAGCAGCCCATTTTTTAGTTTTTAATCTGGAGCCAGGGTCTTGCTAAATTCTATAGGCTGCCTCTGGCCTTGAACCTGTCACCCTCCCTGTCTCTCGCTCATGAGTTACTGGGATGGCAGGCAGGAGCTACCATGCCCTGCCTTAATGAATGTTTAAATGCTAAAGAAATAAACAAACATTAAAGTATAAAACAATAATCATTTTAAAGAAATTGCAAGTAGTTTAATTCTATGTAGCTACAATGTTCAACATCAGACTTTTGAGGTAGATACTAGTATATGTGGATATTTGCATCTTATACAAAGGAATATGGGTTTTAATTAAAGAAAATAGTGAAAGTAAAAAAGGAAGATGATTTCAAAAGCAGGAGCTCAGACAATGGAAACTGGAATATTACAAAGTAACTTAAAATTATAAACAAATTGAAAGTAAAAATTTCATGGACCTAGTCAATCTAGCATTTGGCATTTAAAATTACTTGGATAAGGGATTCAAACTGTCACTCTAACTATGTGATTTAAAGAATATACTTATGTTTAAATTATGGTTAATTGAATATATGTCTTATCCAAAATTAAAATTTAAAACTTAGAGAGATGGAAGATGGAAATAATATATTTTGTAGACATGGAACCTGACAATTATTAAATTTCAGATTGACTTAAGCATGATTTTATATGCTTGCTTTACTTCTTTTTAGTTAGTATGACTTTAAACTAATTACATAAATTCATCTTGGCTCAATTTTTTATCTGCATATTGGAAACTGAAATAATACCTTCACTATAGATTTGGAGAAATGTTTGACATAAATATATATAAAACACATCCTGTCATTACTGATACATGATAAACACTTGATGATAAATATCATTTAGTGTAGCATTGAAATTATTATCATCAATCACTTAACATCTCCCAGATCCCATAATTTCCAATTTATAAGTGTCCCTAATAATTTTCCAAACAAGTTTATACAGGACTTGCAGCTTATCTTTATTTTACAAAAGAGTAAACTCAAAAGGCAAATTGACAGCAGTCTAGAGATTAGGGAGTGGTGGAATCAGAATTTGAATTGATTTATCAATCTCATTCAAAATATTTTCCATCGTACTAAAATTTTTATCAGAGATGGTCATAATTTAAAATATATCTATACATAAGTAATCCATATAACGTTAACTTACATGTTTCAGATTTTCTTTAGCACTATTATTTCAGAAATAGTCATTGTATCCCTAGTTCATATGGAAAAACTGAGTTAATTATTGTGTGTATAGGATTACTAATTTTTAGAATAAATCTTCTATATTTATAATAAGTATATTTTCCTTCAGCTACTAAAATTGTTAGATTTATGTTTTGTATAACATATATGCAAATTATAATTATCTTCACATTCAAGCTGCGCATACTAGATCACAATTAACCAATTTAACAAAGCTAGCTCTGTGACTCAGACTAATGCAATTTCTACTTATAATGCAGCAGCAGGAATAATAATTTTGAAACTCCCATAAAATCAATGCTTTTCAATAGCAATAAAATCGAAGTAAAATAAAAAAGATCTCATTAAAAAGTTCTATTTGAACAGCATAATACCACATTTTCCCCACTAAAATATCCTTTAGGACTGCGTAATGCACTCCAACCTGAATTTTTATTTTGAGAAGCATCATCTAACAGATTGCTAAATGGCAGCAATAATAATGTACTTCATATAAAGCACCTAATGTCTTACCAAGTCATACTGCAATTTTTATTTTTAACAAAATAAATGTTTCCCAAGATTTTTTAAAATTTAAGATAAAGCTTCAGTCAGTTAAAAATAATAATTTAGTGTCTTCTCAATACACATGTAAATTCCATATTATTGAGAAGAAAATATACTCCAAAAGAGTTTGGAATTGGTGAACTATTGCAGCTCCACAGCTATCAAAATTTTATATCCATACGCAATTATTTTCATTGTGTATTATTAGTTCTTCATGATGTTTCTCTAGTGTCTTTTTCCACTCCCATGATAACACTTAATTTACTTTATGTGCAGGTTCTCACAGCCCCATCCAATTACTAGTCTCCTTCATCTTCCATTCAATAAATTATTGCCATTTAAGCTTCCTGAATGACAACTTTGTCATATAACTTCCTTATGTGATGCACTACCAAAAAGATGCAACTGATCATTTTGAAACTAGCATTTAATTCCCAAATATACTTGAATCTGATAATCTCTTCTTTGAATTTATTTTTAAAAATCTGATATTAAGAAAAAACAATCTAGTAGTGATTTTCTTAAATATTTTATTATTTCCAATTATCATATATATTTTCTTTCCTTTGATTACTCATAAGGGAGAAGATGAAAAACAGTTTGCCAATACCCAGCACCTTATGACATATGAGATTGAATTTCCGTTCTTACTCTATGATAATCAGTATTTACACTAATAACATTAAGTTATTTAGTGCCATTGTAGACTTTTGGGCTTTTTTCTGCAAATCATATTTCCCTGGCATAGAAAAGATCAAAATATCCTACTTGTTTTCAAAGCTCAGTCTTTGCTCATTTGATTTCTCCTCGCTAAAATTATTCAGCTTTTGTTTCATATTATCAAAAATTATCATCTAATGTAACCTTTACACTCATCTAGGGTTGCTTTATTTCAGACTCAACTTAAGGGTGTCTTAAAACAAAAACCTCTCTTTATCATAAAGTTCAATGCCTCCACAATCTTAGTTTCACTCTAATCCCCCATAAACCCTTTTACTTCTTTTAATAGGTTAACTTCAGTACATAATAGACTTCAGTAAAATTTCCATATATTCACTTACCGTACTTCTTCTGACCTTCAACCTCCACATTTTCTCACATATATTTGAAAACATATCATTTCTATATGGTAGTGACTGATGTTATAATGTCTTAGAATAAAAAATTAAAATTCAGATTTAAGAACAATATGTTGTTTTTGTCATTAGGATCCATAGAGTCAGGAATGACTCATAGCGACCCTATATACAACAGATGGGAACACTCCCGACATTGTGCCATGCCTTGCACTATGTCAGTGTTCCTCTGCCATTAATAGGGTTTTCAGTGGCAGATTGTTTTGGGAATGAGCTGTCAGGTTCTTCTCCTAAGCCTACAGCATCTGGTATTCGCAGGTGATCTCTCATTCAAGTACTAACCATATCGCACCCTGCTTAGCTTTCAAGATCAGATGGGATCAGATACCGGAGTGGTATGGCTATGGATCCAAGAACAATATAGTCAGTATTTTATGAGTTCTCTCCCTTTCCTCTCTCTCTTTTTCTATCAGTCTCTCTCTCTCCATCTGTAATATATATATATATATATATATATATATATATATATATATATATTTACATGTATATGTGTATATATGCATATGCATATATAACTTGCTGCATAAACTACATACTTATGTACACATGAGCACATTATACAAAGGATGAAATAATAATTTCAATAACATAAATAACAACAAATTATCTTTCTAATAAACATTTAATCCAAAGTAATACAGTAAGGGACAGTATTTTACTTGCATGACACCAAAATGTTAGAAGCATAGGTAGAAAGATAAAACCTCAAATATATTCAAAATCTGTCCTTTGTTAATGATGTACCTTAAAAATAATGTTTAAACTTTCATATTCTCAATTATTTTTACCCATTTCACTCTCAATTTCCTTATGATTATAAGTGTACCTCCTTTCTGGGCCTTTTAAGGATACTGTCCAAAATGCATAGTGCTTTGTACAGGGTAACCATTCATTAAGTTTCTGAACTTTGGAAATTTACCAAAGGCTTTTCATCAATCTGGAGATAGTTCTATATTTATAAGAATAGTGACCTTTGAGATATTTTAATTTACCCACTCCCATTCTTGAATTCTCATTCTTCTGTATCCTTGAAAATTGATAGCCCTCAATCACAACGCCAAACAGATTCACGGCCAGCAGAGAGGACAAAACAGGATCAGAGTTCTTTCAAAGCTGTAGTCCCAGAAAGTTGACATTATTTGACCTCTTTGTTGGTACTCTGGAAGACCCTACTTTCAGGCTCATGTGTTTGTGACCTGATTTACAGATCATCCAATACAAAAGTCTTTTTTGTAGAAGATTTATTGAAATTGTTTATCTTTGTGCCTACCCGAGCAGTGAATAACAGTTGGAGCAACAGATAGTACATTAAAAACACAAAAAGAAAAACTGAAGAATGAGTTGTTCATAGGCATTTATGAAACTCTAGCATATTCTTGGGTTTCTAAGAGAACACATACTTACAGCATTTTTTTATGTCTAGGAATATACACATGTTCATAGCAGACCTAGGATAGGCCAAAGATCTTACCTCTTGCTGATCTTAAGGCACTGTGCATAAAAGAACTGAAGAATGAGGCATAGTTGTTAATTATCTAACTGTTAAAGGTATGCTCCCTTATGTACACAGAGACATAAAAGCTAATTTACATCTTTCTCATGTTCTCTTGATACTGGATTCACGAATCCATATACTACTTGAGCCACTTCATCCACTTGTCTCCCCTCCAACACAGAAGGTGTGCTGGTATCTGACAGTCAGCTCTTCATATTATCTTCATTTTTATTTTCCATCAAAAAAATTTAAAAATAAGACTAACAATTTACATGTGATTCTCATAACTGACATTCTGATATGTAGCCCTGATTCCCAGTTAGATTTCCACAGTAATTGATTACTTTAGAAATAAAATCATTGATAGTGTTAGTTGAGATGTGAGTTAAATTATGAATTAATAATTGAGTTTGTGATAAGTTTTATAAGACTGACCATAGATTTCCTAATGGAAAAGCAAATTTTAATATTTACAATGGCAGTATTGAAGCTTCTGTCTTACCCTGCTTCACAAGAAATAAACTTTTGGAAATATTTTGAAAGATTTAATTTAATTTTACTTTACTACATTCTCAGGTAGTGTGGGTTTATTAAAATATTATCTTTGGCCATTTATGTGGATGTCAGTAGAGTTATTTGGGATATTGTTACTGTTATTATTAGGTGCTGTCAAGTTGGTGTCTGACTCACAGTGAACCTATGTACAACAGGTGAAACAGTATTGTTAGTGCTTCTCTGCTATTCATAGGGTTTTCAATGGCTGATCGTTTTTTGGGAGTGGGTTGCTGGGTCCTTCTCCCAAGCCTACAGTATCTGGTGTTCCCATGTGATCTCCCATCCAAGTACTAACCACGTCTGACCCTGCTTATTTTCTGAGATCTGAAGGGATCGGATACCACACTGGTCTGGCTGCAGGCAGTTGGGATATAGAGAAGCAAAAATTTATTTAATTTAAGGTGATCTACTTACATTTCCAAACAGAAAAGAATTATCCTTATTCAATTTTTCATGCTTTATTAAGAGAAGGAATTGTTTTATAAATCTGATTTCTTCTTTTAGATTTGTTCCTCCTAGGAAGGAAATTATACCAGTTAAGGGAATAATTCTTTATTATGCTCTCCTACTTCCTTTTTAACTTCCTTACTCCCTCATTTCTTTGAGTGTCCCTCTTCCTTTCGTTTTTGTATTATTATTTTTGTGTGCTGTTGTTATTTTTAAAGGTAAGTGGAGTAAAAGACAAATATTTGAATCATTAATAGACTATGCTGAGAAGAGATAACCACAGGTGTACAGGGTGGTTTATACTAGGTATTTTATTATTTATAAGCTATCTCATCTCTCAGTGTTGTGGAAATGATACAGGAGATAATATATTATTGTTGTTATTGTATGGTACCCAACAAAACAAGCACCCTAAATTCTAAGAACATAGCAATTGACATTATCTATCAGCTTAAATAAATGAATTAACCTTTCTCTATCCAAGGTTCTCCATCTGTGAAATGGGGAATAAAACATTTGTCATTAAGGTCACTAAAAAGTTTCTCTGATTAATGAGGTAATATTCTCATGATCTTTGGCAACTGCAGAGACTAAGAAAGAAAAGATATAAAAGCTAAAGTAGAAAAAAGTGGAAGAACAAATTTTTCTAGCAAATATTTTACATGGAGCTTTAGATATTTATTTTAAAGTTAGCAAATATTTTAAATTATATATTTTACATAAAATAGTGCAGTTCTACAAGTGTTTATTTATCTCAAATAAGAGGCATCAACATGAATAATTGAATAAGAATATGTTGAAAGTACATCAAATTCTAGCCTAAATACTTTGGAAATACTTTGACAGTCTGTGACTAATTTTAAGTGTGTAGATGTGAGATTCATGGCAATAATTCATGTTAAATGCCAAAAATGTATATTATGTAATATAAACCTAATAAATGTCAGCTATTATGAATATATTATTATCATTATTATTGTTTACTACATATATAAAATTTTGTCTACAGCCATATCCTGCTTGACTTTGGAAGCTAAGCAGGGTTGCTCTGGCTCGTCCTTGGATGGGAAACCTCCTAGGAATACCAGGTGCTGAAGACTAGAGAGTAGGACCTGGCAATCCATTCTGGAATCAATCCACTACTGAAAACCCTATGAATAGCAGAGCACTGACAATAGTGGTGGGCATGGCACATTGTCTGTGAGTATTTATTTCTGTTGTACAAAGGGTTACTATGAATTGGACCCAATTCATAGGCAGGAACCTAACAACAAATTTTACTAAGATTTTCATATAATTTTTAAAGTAATTCTTTGAATGATATTTATATTATACATTGACCAGGTAGTGCTTCTATATCACATTAAGATATTTTCTGTAATTTTTGCCAAGTACTTTCTGTTCAAAAAGTAGCATATATTGTTTGTGAATAGTAATGAACTCCATAAGATTAATGGAAATAAGTAGCACATATCTAATAATCATTACTACAAGTGAAATGTCATAGTTTGGATTTGGAATATTCCCCCACAAGCCCATGTCTTGAGGGCTAGGAATGCAACCCATGACAATGTTGGGAGGTGGGGAACCTGTGGTAGGTAGAACTGATGGAAGGGAAGTTAGATATTTGGAGGAATTCCTTTAAGGAGCATATTGGGACCCTGACCTCCTGTCTTTCTCTGAACTTTCTGGCTGCCACAAGATAAGCAGGCTTCCCCCATATGCAACAAGACCAAGCGACCGTGGACTGAAATTTTTAAAACCATGAACCAAATTAAACCTTTCCCTTCATTACATTGTGTATCTCAGGTATTTATTACAGTGTCTGAAAGCTGATTTATATGGGTGCTTTTGTGGGTGGTCTCAAAATTTATCTGTGATGAATACCATCTATGTAAAGTTTATTGTTTTAATGTGATATAATCTCTTCTAATAAGATTAAACATATCCATCATAATAACAAGAAAGCAATTATAGGCTAATAATAGTAGCCTCTGACACCAGTGGAATTACCAAGAAAAGAAGCGACCTAATGGGAAATTACAAATAAGATTTGACTGGGCTTCTTTCTTATTCCCTCATTGCTTTTCTGCACAGTTATTCTCTATACTCAAGGGAACATAATAAATGCCTCCAATAATATAAATTGTAACTCACACTGTAACATTGGTTTCTGATTGAACGTTTAGTCCATTTAATCAGATAATCTTTCATAAATACAGCCATTCTTAAATTTTTTAAATTTTGTCAACATAAATCTCTTCATTTCAATCTCAGATAATATGTTTACAAATGATGGACTGCTGATTTCCCCCTAATTTTTCACATTAGTTTCCCTTATTGATAAATGATTTAGCTGCTATGAATTTATTTATTCAAAGGATCTGGTACTGTTTACTATCCACATGAACTTGTTTATTATGCAGGTGTTCCAATCTAATCTTTAAATTCTTGAAAATTAAAAAAATCACTGGAAGTGTAAGTTTTTTATAATATAGAATGAAGGAACAGTGAACAAATAATAAAAATTGTATTTAAGAAGAACAAGAATCAGCCTGTATTTCTGGTTATGATAGGAAATCCACAAATGGACTTTAATTCAAATATACAGGTAATGTTTATTTAGTATGTGTTTATGTCTAAAAGTGTACAAAATGTATGTTGTCAACATTATTATCCAGTGCCAAGATATCGATATGATAAAAATAACTAAATTTAGGAGTCGAACATAGCTTAAAATCTATGATTTGAATGGGACATATCTTTCAAACAGTAATCTGTATGTTCAGTCAATTTTTTCCTTTGCCTGCCATTGAGAAGAATTCCTATTCACAAAGGTTGATCCTTTCTTGACACAGTGCCACTGTGTCATGCTATATACTTACTGAGGTCAGTATATCAATAAACACACCATTCACAGATGCATATCATTATTCACATTCATATTCTTGTCTTTCTTTCTAGCAGAGCAACCCAGTGTATTACGTCTTTGAAAATCAGATGATATGAGTAATTTTTGCTTCATCCATATTTTTCATTCCTAAAAGCATTAAGAATAGAGGTGCAAAAGTATGTGGTATTTCCCTGGCATGGTGTTGCATAAGTACTTGAGGTACAACCTGAGTACTTGGTAGCTTGAAGCAAGATGATTGTGAGTTTGATGACAGCCTGTGCTACTAAGTTACATAGGAACACCTTGTCTCAAAAATCGAAAACAAAAAGCAAAAGTATACAACATCTTACAGGAAATTTTTTAAAAAAAACTTCAAAACTGTGTATTGTATTTTTTATTAGGTTGTTAGGTGCTGCCAAGTTGGGTTCAACTCATAGTGACCTAATATACTACAGTATAAAACATTCTTGGACACTGATCATGCCTGACACTATGTCAGTGCTTATCTGGTATTCATAGGGTTTTCAATGGCTGATTGTTTTGGGGAATGTTTTGGGAAAAGGCTTCCAGATCCTTCTCCCATTTTTGCAGTGCTAGGGTTTGAACCCAGGGCCTCAGATAGCACAGAGCAGCACTCTGTGCTAAACCCCAGCCTCTTTTTGTATTATAGTTGCATTATTGTTTTTAACTATACCCAAAGCAACACACATAAATTCAAATTCTATTCTTAAATCTATAAATTTAAACTTAAATCTCCCAGAACAATTGCTTTTAATTAATTTATCCTTTTCTTCATGTGTCTTCCAACATCTAATTACTTGTTGTTGTTGTTGTTGTTGTTAGGTGCCATCGAGTTGAATCCAACTCATAGTGACCCTATGTACAGCAGATTGAAACACTTCCTGATTCTGTGCCAGGCACATGATCTCATTTTTGTTTAAGCCCATTGTTGCAGACACTGTGTCAATTCATCTGGTGGAGGGTTTTCCTCTTTTGCGTTGACTTGCCACTCTCCCAAACATGATGTCTTTCTCTAGGGAGTGACCTCTCCTGACTACATGCCCAAAATATGTAAGACATAGTCTGGCTTCCAAGGAGAACTCTGGTTTCATTTCTTCTAGCACAGATCTGTTGGTTCTTTTGGCCATCCATTGTATATTCAATAGATGTCTCCAGCACCACAATTCAAAAGCATCAATTCTTTTTCTGTCTCTCTTGTTCAATGTCCAGCTTTCACAACCATATGATGCAACTGAAAATACCATGGCATTAGTCAGATGCACCTTCGTCTTCAATGTGACATCTTTACTTATCAATACTCTAAAGAGATCTTTTGCCACAGCTTTTCCTAGAGCAATGCATCTTTTGATTTCTTGACTGCTACTTCAACGGGTGTTGATTATAGAGCCAAGCAAAGCAAAATCGTGGACAACCCCAATCTTTTCTCCATTTATTGTGAAGTTTCAATAGTCTTTTGAGTGCCTTCCAACCTGGGGGGCTCATTTTCCGGCAGTATATCTGACAGTGTTTCTTTGCTATTCATAGGGTTTTCAATGGCTAGTTGTTTCGGGAGTGGTTCTCTGGTGCCATCTCCCTAGTCTGTCTTACTCTGGAAGCTCAGCTGAAACCTGTCCACCCTGGGTAACCCTGCTGGTATGTAAGATACAGGTGGCTTAGCTTTCAGCCTCATTGCAACACACAAGCCTCCACAGTGCGGCAAACTGATAGACGTGTGGGGGTCTAATTACTTCAGCAATGACAAAATAAACCTAGAATATATTTTGAGGAAGTTCTTTAAGGTGTTGGCCTTCAGCCATACCATTGTGGCATCCAATCCAAATAGATCTCTGAAGCTAAGCAGAGTCAGCCTGGTTAGTACTTGGATGGGAGACCACATGGGAACACCTGGTGCTGTAGGCTTGGGAGAAGGATCAGACAACCCACTCCCAAAAAACAATCAGCCATTGAAAACCCTATGAATAACAGAGAAGCACTAACAATAGCGTTTTACCTGTTGCACATAGGGTCACAATGAGTCAGACAGTGACTGGACAGCACCTAATAACATCAACAATTTAACATTAAATATCAGAATCTCCGATTAAGACATTATGATATGCTGAGGATTTATATTCATAGTGAGGTACATTTTGCATTATGTCACTCTCATATATGGTTCCCCCATGTATCCACAAGTTTGTGCTCTGGGGGCATAGACGTTGCTGTGATGCTCTGAGCTATGCCACCAGTATTTCAGATACCAGCAGGGCCACCCATGGTGGACAGGTTTCAGTTGAACTTCCAGACTAATCAGACTAGGGAGAAGGATCCAGCAGCCCACTCCTGAAACAATTAGCCATGAATAGCAGAGAAACACTGTCCAATACAGTGCTGGAAAATGAAACCCCCAGGCTGGAAGGCATTCAAGAAACAACTGGGGAAGAATGCTTCCTCAAAATAGAGGTGATCTTAATGAAATAAAGTCCCTTTCTTCCCCCCTTTTTGATGTGGCTTGACTCAAATTGAGAAGAAACACAGTGGCTGCAATATAAGGCTCAACATTAAAAAGACCATGTGCACAGGACAGTGTTGGGGAGTGTTTTGTTCTTTTGTACATAGGGTCACTATGAGTTGAATCTGACTTAATGGCACTTAACAACAACAACAAATTATACCATCAGAATAGTATATTTTCAGTTTGGGAATATTTTTCAGATGTCACTAAGCAGATACAGAAGTTCTATTCATTTTTATGAGTGATTTCTTATCAACTTAAAAAAATTAAAATTTAGTATGTCTGCTCATAAATTCAATATTGTAACTAACGTTCATTTGAAATTTTCTTTTTCCAATCATAAAGCCTGACAATACTCCATTTGCTGTATTCTTATTGTTACACATGACAGAATGGTCATTTGTCCTAATGTTTCTATGACTTTGTACAATTAAACAATCTAGAAATTTAGAATAATATCTAGGAAAATATTCCCACACTTTATCTCTATAGTATGTTTGAAATTTACTTGATTTCATGAAAGGATGGTTGTTCAATTCTAAGAATCACCATTTGTTCTAATATTTAGTTTTTTAATTCTAAGTACCATTGAGATAATGTCAATCCAACACTTTGGACTATTTTTTGTTGTGGGTCGCCTGCCTCCCAGTCCAGCCCAGATGTTCTGACAGGGGGCAGCACCGTGGCACACACAGATATTAAACACAATTCACTCGGGACCCTCAGGTGAGGGGCGCAGACTCCTGTGGCCCTCAGGACGCCGGCTGAGATGGGAGAAAGGAAAAGCCTCGGGTGCCTTTGCCTTGTGGGGACAAACACAACTCTTTATTTCTCCGCCCTTTATCAGGGTGGAGAGAAAACCCAAAGTGTACAGTTTTAAGTACTAGCAGCTCTTATACAGTCTCATGGGCAGATGCTTTCATGTTGGTGGTCTCGGTGGAGAGTGAGTTATTTCCTTCTTGATGGTGGTAGTGGGAGAGTGTTCCTTCCTCATTGAAGGTCCGGGTGAGAGTGCAGAGAGAGCTGTTTCCCTAATGGTAGTCCCTGTGAAAAAATGGATCGAGCTGCCACAGTGCAGATCCTTATATAGCTCCCCCATGGAATGGCCTGAGCCAATCAACTTTGAGTCCAATTGTCCAATCAGGTTCCAAGGATTTGTGAAGGGTTTTGTACAAAGTCCAACCAATTTACTTTCATTTTCCCTAGATTTCTAATTTATAAACCAGATCTTCAAAAGCCATTTTCCCAGTTTTGGGGTTTTTGCCAATTTCCTCCCAATTTCTCCCAATATTTTGTCAGCTTGTACAGGATATGGCACAGTATGTTGTAGAACACACTATTTATTGTCTCCTGTATATAATAAAAGATAAATTTATTTTAAAATTATTTAAGTAATTACTAGGTAACTTATCATAGAGCACACTCAAAATATATTAAAATATAATTCTCAAAAAAATCTTGTGCTTCGTTTTGATTTTTCAATTTAATAATTTTCAACTAGATAAATTCATTTATCCAATTTTCTGGATAACATGAATGCTATTGTGTAGATTGAGCTGGGGTTGAGCTCAGTTGGTAGAGGGCTGTTCTGTGCTCTCTGATGCCCAATACTTCAAAAATGAGAGAAGGACATGACATTCCACTCCTGAAGCAATCCTGAAACAATCAGCCATTGAAAGCAGTAAAAGGTTTGCTATGAGTCAGATGAACTCCATGGCAACTAACAATGAAAATTGTACAAATATTCATCTTTCTCTTTTTTATGTCCAAATTCTTTCTAATATGATTTGTTAATTACATTTTTATATTTTCTAGCAAATCTATACAACCATAAAATTATATTTTCCCCATATGACTCTTTTCATATAGTTTATGCATTTAATGGTATGAATTCAGTTTTATAGTAGATCACCTAAGAAGTAGTATTTTTTATGCTTAATATTTTGCATTTTGTTAAAATTACCATCTGAAGGTACACAAATTTTTCTTTTTATTTTCTATTACCATGAAACTGATAGGATTTCTACTTGACTATTCTATTTTAATCCCATTTTTATAATTCATAATACCTGCCACTCTTGTTTTCTTTGAGTATTTGCTATTTGTTACAGGAAAAAAATGAAAAAGGAAAGAAAAATACACATAAATTATGCAAAGTTCAAAAAGATATGACAAAGTAAATCATAAAGGGAAAAGAGATTTACAATTATAATTCATTATTTAGAAAAAAGTAACATTGAGTATATTGAAAATGTTATAATGCCGGGTGTGGTGGCGCACGCCTGTAATCCCAGCGGCTCGGGAGGTGGAGGCGGGAGGATTGTAAGTTCGAGGCCAGAGGCAGTCTGCATAACTTAGCGAGACCCTGTCTTAAAAAAGTAAAAAAATGGGCTGAGGTCCAGCACTTGCAGAACATGCAGGTGAGAGGCCCTGGGTTCAACCCCCAGTACCAAAAAAAAAAAAAAAAAAAAAAAAAAAAAAAAAAAAAAAAAAAAAAAAAAAAAAAAAAAAGAAAGAAAGAAAAGAAAAGAAAATGTTATAAGAGCCATTTCAAATTAAATGTACTCCATTGATTTCTAGTTATCTCAGTTTTATAAGGTGATACTGAATAATGTAGTTAAATACATAATATTAAATGGTTATGTATACATTTATATATACATATATTTCACTCCATAAATTTCAAACATACATAAATATCTCTCACATATGAGTGTGTTTTTACATATATGCATATACATGTACATAATAAGAGAGAGAAAGAAAATGTCTAATGAGCATAATCACGTTGTTAGACCTACTTTTCTTTTTCCTTCTGTATTCTTCCCTTTCATTAAAGTGATATTGGAATTCAAATAAATTGCTTTGGTTAATTCTATACAATGATTATCAAAGCTTTAAATAAAACTACTTTCTCTGTCTTTCTTAAGGCTAGATATTTGTTAGTGTAGTTTACCAGTTTCTTGATATGTTGGATTGCATTAATTGATTTCCGTATGTTGAACCAGCCTTGCATCTGTGGTATAAATCCCACTTGGTCATGGTGAATAATCTTTTTAATATACTGCTGGATTCACTTTGCCAGAATTTTATTAAAGATTTTCACTTCTATATTCATAAGGGAGATGGGTCTGTAATTCTCTATCTTAGATGAATCTTTTCCTGGTTTAGGTATTAGGGTGATGGTAGCTCCATAGAGTGAATTTGGGAGTGTTCCCTCCTTTTCTACTTTTTAGAATAATTTGAGGAAGACAGGTATTATATCTTCTTTGAAAGTTTGGTAAAATTCTGCTGTGAACCCATCAGGACTGGGCTCTTCTTTCTTGGGAGACTTTTATGAATTTTTCTATTTCCATATATGTAATGGGCTTGTTTAGGTCACTTATATCTTCTGGATTTAGCTTTGGCAAGTCATATGTGTTAATAAGTTTATCCATTTCTTCTGCATTTTCATATTTTTTGGAATACAATCTCTCATAGTAATCCCTGATGATTTTCTGTATTTCATTGTAGTCAGTGGTTATGGACCCATTTTCCTTTGTAATCCTTACTATGTTAGCTTTTTCATTTTTCTTTTTGATGAGATTGGCAGAGGAGTGTCTATTTTATTAAACTTTTCAAAGAACCAGCTCTTAGTCTTATTAATTTTTTGAATTATCTCTTTAGATTCTAATTGAGATACTTCTCCCTTTATTTTTTAATTTCTTTTTGGATGCTCCTCTTAGGATTGATTTGTTATTGGATTTCTAGTGTCTTAAGGTGCATCATTAGGTTATTTATTTGGCTCTTCTTTACCTAATTGATGAAGGCACTTAATGCTATAAACATCTCCTCTTAAAACTGCCTTTACTGTATTCCATGTTTTGGTATGATGTGTTTTCATCATCATTTGATTACAGGAATTTTTTAAATTCCATTTTGATTTCATCAGCAACCCATTGGTCATTCAGCAGTGTACTATTTAGTCTACATAAGTTTGTAAAATTTCTGGAATTATTCTTGCTCTTGAGCTCCAATTTATTCCATTGTGGTCTGATGAGGAACAGTGGAGAATTTCTACTTTTTTATATGTTGAGTGAATTCTTACGGACTAGCATATGATCTATCTTAGAAAACATTCCATGTCAAGCTGAGAATAGCTTTATAAGACAAACTTTATGGAATATAAAGAACTTTATTGGACCAGAAACAATAATAATGAGAGACTTCAATACCTCACTTTTGTCAAGAGAGTTCATCAAAACAAAAAATCAACAGAGAAATGTCGAATCTAATCTCCACCCTAAACAGGTTGGATCTCACAGATATATACAGAATATTTCATCCTCATAATGAGAAATACACATTCTTCTCAGCTCAATGTGGAACATTTTCTAAGATTTATTCAATTTTTGTAATTGATGCTTATTCAATTTTCCTTCTGTGCCACTTTATTTTTAAAGTATATTACATTTCTATGGAAAATTAAAATAAAATATGTGGTTATGAAATAGGTGATCCAGTAAAATAGATGATCCACTTTAATAGCATGGTTAAAATTATAAAATATGAACCTTTGGTTTTTCTGTGATATGATTATGTTAATAAATTATTCATAATCATGAATACATTTTGACAAGGCTTTATAGCTTCTGTGTGACACATCTCTAAATCAGTTTAGTTAACTCATCCTGGGAGGAAGGTTATTGAGATTACAGTCCTTCAATCTACGTAGACAATACAGGCAAAATATTTATAATGTAGTTGTATTAGCCTTACAAATAAAACAGGGTTTATGTAAAAATTTCAACTAACATTTCATTGACTCCAATGTCCTCATTCTGCAATGACTAATTCAATCTACAAATAACTTACTATTTTATTAATGAAAACATGCCTCTTGCCTGACTCTAATGTGAAGTAGCATAAATTTCTATGAATGTTAATGACTACATATGAGCTAATCAATGGAAATAATCCAATATTATTATGCATCTCAATATAAGCAAAATACAAGGTGTCCCTTTGATTAATGTTCATATCTGTTCTTACAATGGAGGTAATATCAGCTAACTAGTGTTATTCACTAAATAGTATTTAATATTATAAATTATCTCTTATTTATGCCATTGACATATAATACACCTTATTCTTAGTTTCTATGCTTATTTTAATAAACTAAATTGTATTTTATGATTTTCAGTATCTATCACATTCAGACAATATTTTAATGTGCATTTTCTTGAT
>VMDO01005142.1:0-115346 GCA_007922755.1 Pedetes capensis
TTTTAATGTACATCATAATGTGATTCATTTTGACATGCTTTTCATTGTGACAATTTTCATATATGCAATTTGATAAACATTATTCATATAGGTTACCCCTTACCCTCCCCTATGTTTCCCCCCTCCCCCCTTCCCATCTAAGTTTCCCATCCAAGTCTTCTCTATCTTTTACTATGTAGTATTTTTCTATATGTCCTTGAGAAGAACCCAGCAACTTTTGAGAAGCACCTTCACTGCAGCACTACAACCCAAAGCACGTTCATCTCAGAACCCCTTGGATTGTTCCAGTAGTGCAGTAACTGGTCTTGCTGCTACTGTTGTACCCAGTGGTGCGACCCCAGAAAAATACTCCAAAACACAAACGGATTGGGAGCAGAAAGAAGCTTTAATAGACTGATCAACCAGCTACCCTTAGCCCCAGGCGTGGACTTGGAGGGAACAGCAGCTCAGGTCTGGTCAGTTCTGGTTTTATAGGGCAGTTTAAGGGGTGGGGGAGTACAGTGTAAGTTTCCATTTTCCAGAGCTCATCCCTTTACAGGAATTCCCCAAATTTGACCTTTTACAAGGTTATCTTGTGACATCACCGTTTTCTTAATCCAGCCCTTCCACAGGCACAACCATTTTACCAGCTTTTTCTGAGGGCTGGTTTTCACGGAAACCCTGGTTTAAAGTGACCTTAGGCCTGCTCTCACACTACTTGCCCTCCCTTCAGTTTGTTCTCAACACGGACCAAATTATATAGTGCCTGCATTAGCATGTCTATCACTGTGGCAAATGCTTGACCTAAACAAACTTATGGGAGGAGTGGTTTATTGAGGCTCACAGTTAGAGGATCTCAGTCCATAGAGTCAGGATAGTGGGCCAGGCGGCCAGGCCTGTGGCAGCAGACCTCATATCAGAGCAGATTAGGAGTAGAAAGAGCTTATCGGAACTGGGGATTTGGGTTAAACTTCCAGAGGCCCACCCCTCAGTGACACACTTCTGCAAAACTGGCCCATCTCCCAAAGTTCCATAGCCTCCCAGGACAGCACCACCACCTGGGGACCAAACATGTGACCTTTGAGAGACATTTCAGATTCAAACCATAGCAGTGTCTTTGCCGAAGACACTTTATTCCATGCGTTAGAATAAAAGCCAGAGACCTTTAGTGCTGAAGTACGAAGCTCTCTCCTTACCTCCCTGACTTGTCCTCCTCTTGTTTGTCTTGAGTGCTCCAGGACAGATTGGCTACACTTCAGCTTCAGGGCTCTTGCACTTACTCAGCCCTTTGTTAGGACCATTCTTTCCCAAGATGTTGACACGACACTCCCATACCATCTTCAGGTCTTAGCTTATGTGGCAGTTTCTCAGGGAGGCTTTTGTTAACCGCCAAGCTTAAATGTTACCCCCCTCATAATCCCATCTCTTCTCCTCCTCTTCTCTTCCTAGCACTGTTACTGTCTAATGTGTTTCATATTTTTCTTAAGTGTTTTCATAAGCATTCAATGTCTGTCTCTTCCCAGACATTACCTCCTTGAGAAGAGGGAGGATACGTCATTTTCAGCATGTGCCCATAGAACTGTGCTTGGCTTGTTTGAGGTACACTCTCCTTGTTGAATGAATGAATGAAGTTGACCCTCTCTCACCCTATGACTAGGTATGAATTTAGAACCACGTGCTTCTCACCAGTTCTGTTCTCATTCCCATCACATAAGAGCACTTATGTGCTCTTATGTGCACATAAGGGGGGCAATATTATGTGCAATATTAGGGGGGCATCTTTTAAAAATTAACTATAACTGTGAGCCACTTATAACACTGCATGGAGAGTTCCGAAGTGCCAGTTAATGGTGGATCTGTAAAGCAAATGGGTGGGTAATACCGTACACACCAGGTGTCCTATGTGCTACTCAGGGGTCAGGTGCTGCAGGGGGTTAGTGCAACAGAGGGGCCATTCTCCTAGCAGCCCCTAAACTCAGTCTTTCCTGCCCTCTGCTCTGAGAGCTGCTGCTCCTGTGTCCCCTGTTGTCCCATGGAGGACTCCCGTTGGCTGAAGTACATGTTTTCCTTTCTGTTGATGGTGTTCCTTAGCAACCCGCTGCCAGAACCTTTGCTGCTCAAATGTGTCTTGAACTTTGTGCTGTTTCTCTCCTAGTAGCTTACGATTTATTTTGGCCACAGAAGGACAGGAAACAAAAAATTTACAGGCGTGAATGCATACAAAGCCCAGCTCATTAGTGGCGCGCCAAGGGTGGAGGGTCCAATGGCAAGGATGGCACCCGTTCAGCAAAGCCGTGTGGTCTGCCTAGGGGAATCATCCCTGTTTTGGCAATGGATGCAACAGGTTGTAGTAGCCCAAAGCCATCATTCATTTGAGAACATAACTATGGAATAACCACTGTGGTAGACTGTGTTAATAAAGCGAGCACGTGGAACTTCTTACCGTCTCATGAGAGAGGAGCTTAATAATTACAGAAATCTGTAATTACAGACTGTGATAAGTGCTATAAAGCAGGCGATCCCAGTATTCTGGAAGCTGAAAACGGGGCATCTGACCTGGGCGTGGTGGTGCACGCCTGTGATCCCAGTGGCTCAGGAGGCAGAGGCAGGAGGATCACAAATTCGGGACCAGAGGCAGTTTGCATAATGTAGCAAGACCCTGTCTCAAAAAGTTAACAAAAAATGGGCTCAGCGTGCAGCTTAGTGGTCCAGCACTTGAAAAGCATGCAAGCACGAGGCCCTGGGTTCAAACCCCAGTACTGCAAAAGCAAAACAAAAAAAACCTCTAAAAAACACAAAACAAAAACAGGGCACCTTGTCCTAGTCAGGAGTCCTGTACTTGGAGCTGAGATCTGCAGGTTAATAGTCAGGTGCGAGTGTGGGATTTTTAAGGGGGTGATGACAGTATGTGCATTAATTCCCAAGCAGAGGAGATGAGGTGACCTTGAGAGACCCTTTGCAGAGGGCGATCAAGGACAGAGGGAGGGGTGTGAGGAGGGAAGGGATAGGTGACATGGTCAGAGAGGGACTGAGTGTCAGCTGTCTTGTGTTTTATTAGAAAACACTTGCAAAAGGCTTAAAGGAGAGTAGGTAGGGGTGAAACAATATCCTTTTTATGTTAAGGTGGTTTCTCTGAACACATTGTGGAAAATAGGTTGGGAGGGAGGAAAGGCGGAAGCCCAAAAGCAGCTAGAGATGTTTCGTGTCTGCCCAGGAGAATGTGGCAGGTGGACTCAGGTGGCGGTGGCGGAGAGAAGCCCTGGCATGTAGCTGGTGGTGGCTCCCACGGGCTCACTAGAAGTCTCTTGGGGAGTGGGCTGCAGCTTCAACCTGCCCACAAGGTGCCAAGGTCTGGGATTTGCTCCCTCTCAGGAAGTTATTTGTTGGCTGAAGAAACAGGAATATATTGGTCAGACTGGATGGAGCAAATGTCCAGGTTTTGTGAAAATCATATTTTTCATTGTAAATGAATACATAGATGTTATGGCTTTATTATTCTCTTAAGGGCTTCATTACATTATGGCTTTATTATTGCCTTGTAAGCTTCATATGAATTTTGGTATACGTGGTCATTTCCGGAACTTTAGAGGGGTAGACTCTTAGTACCAGCAGAATTGAGGGACAGAACCGGGGCCATCATGAATCCCCCAAAGGGAATGTGGCCTGGTGAGAGCCTGAACCACACTACCTTTCCTAATAAGCATCACCCTCTTTTTTGACAAATGCTTTGTTACAATGTTTTAAATTTTTAAATCTCCAAATCTACAACCATCAGTTGGTCTTTAGAACTGCAGTTATTTCACATGGGGAGAAAAGGGGTTGCTCACCAAAAAGAAGAAGATCAGAGGGAATATAGCTTTAAAAAACATCAAACATAGAAGAAGTGGGACTCCAGGAGAATCACATTCTGAATGGTGTGCGTGCATCTTAACTTTTTATTACATCAACTTAGTTGCCTTTGAAGCCTTAAGTATTTGTTTTTCAGATCCCTTGTTAGTGCAAGTAGAGATGTCGTCTTCCTAATGGTTTCAACTATGAATCCCAGTAGAGTTAGGCATCTGCAATAATGGACTAAAGTTGATTGAAGCCCAGTTGGTACTCCCAAGTTTAGGCCATACCAAATAATAATGTAAAATAATATTTGGATATTCATGACTACTCATCAATGTTCTCCTCTTTTGTAGGAGAAAAGTGGAAGAACAGAAAAATACACAGAATGTATTTTTCATGGAACAGAGTAACCCGCTGAACAGGTAACTGAAATTAGCTGGGGTTGTGTATACATTTATTATTAAGCAAACTAATATTTGTAAGGGCTGGGATTTAGCTCAGTTGGTAGAGCGCTGCACTGCAGTCTCTGAGGTCCCAAGTTCAATTCCCAGTGCCGCAAAAATGGGAGAAGGACCTGGCGATCCACTCCCAAGGCAATCCTGAAACAGTCAGCCATTGAAAACCCTATGAGAGTCGCTATGAGTCGGATACCTAACAACAACAACAATATTTGTAAATACTTAAAACAGTACCTGGCACGTGTATATTGTTAAGTCGTTCTTGTAGATACACGCAGACTTAAAGTATACCAATCATACACACAAAAAATACTCAACAAAACCATGCCCTTTACTGCTAAAGCAAGTGTGAGCATCAGTTCTGGCATAGCTTATCTGTGGCCTGTGATAGGGACCATGAGAAGCTTCGTCATCTTGGAACCCCTATTCATTTTTGTCTTTGAACACCCATTCATGGTAACTTCAGTTTTGAAACAAAACAATCCTCTTTGAAATTCCTAAAGTTCTTCGTCACTTGGGAGCATGGAGCGTAGCTAAGTTTACAAGTAGCCACTGAGATGGCTTAGCTGTAGTTACTAATGATAGTAAGGATGATATTAAGAAGAGCACTCTCATGTTCTGAGGTATCCAGTGATGCGTTGGAATAAGGAAATCCGAACCGATGAACCTGCCTAGGCGCCAACTTCGTGTAATAAAGCTGTTGGTGTTACTATGGCTGCTGATACATCCAGCAAACACTGATCCTGAGGGGCATGTTACACGCCAAGGCACTTGCAGGAGGAAACAGATGTTACCTTAGCGCCCTGTGCGCACATTTGTGCAGGCAGGGGGGACTTTTCTAGTCTGTTGTGAATATCCCTTGTCCTTTTCTTTTTCTCTGTTGTTTTTAATGCTGAACATAACATATAAAATGGATTTCACACCTGTAGTATTCTCATGCCGGGGTGGGGACACGTGCTTTCTTGTATCCATGTTCTTTACTGATATACATAAGTCCATTTATTCCTAAAAACCCTTCAGATTTCCCCTAACTTAATCCTTTATATGCCAAACTCTTTCAGTCCTTTTGTAATTCAGCTTGTTTCTATTTCCTCATCTACCATTCCGTCCTCAACTCTCTTCCTGTTTGAACTTTGACACCCTCCTAAATCAGTAGCCAAGAATCGTATTTACCATTTTGAATGTGACTCTTCTGTGCTGTTAGGTCTTGCTGTGAAATATGAATTTTAAAAAATACTTGTAATGAATTCCTATGTTTACATTCTCACATTCAGTTTTTCTGAGACATAACTATTCTGATGGTCTGATCTCATAATTAGGGCCCGTAAATGGTCAAGGGATCACAGTTAGAGCAATGGTGGGGTCTTTGATACCTGGGAATCATGGTAGGAGTCGTGGGCTCTAGAGAGACACCTGCTGGCCCAAGTGTGGTATTGCACTTCTTTTCTATCAAGAAGTCTGTTAAAACATGTTTTTCAGACCTTACACTTCCCTAGTTTATGGATAAGCCTTATATTGGAATGCGTTGAAGCCACCCACCTAATCTCCTCAAACATTTTTTCCATTTCCAGCTCACACCTGATGAACTGAAATGTGTTCATTCCTTATAATTCAGTTTGAGGAACAGAGATGTAACGGGTAAAAATGGCTAAACCTGAGTCCTGTGCTTCATGTGTTTTCAGTGGGAGTATGAAATGACAGTTTGATAAAATGTGCACAGGCCTACATTCATTTGAAACTTTTGGAAATGACAGTTTATTCCTCTGAGGTAGTTAAGAACTTAATTTATTATTATTATTTATTGGACATTTTTAATGTACACCTTAATGTGATTCATTCTGACATGCTTTTCATTGTGGTATTTACATATATGCATTTTGATGTACATTATTCATATAGGTTTCCCCTTACCCTCTTATTTTTAAGTGGTATAGGTTTGCAGCTTGGTTGTTATATGAGAGGTACATTTGGTCCTAGTTATAAATCTTGTGCCAGAAAAACAAACCTAAAGTCAATTGCTTTTTTATTTCAAAGCCCTAGTTGGACTCTCTGTGCAATTCTGGTCTTAGGAAAATTCTCACTTGTTTCAGAGGCAGATTTATCTATAAAGGAATGATAATTATGCACATCTAAGATTATTCCATGCTTAAAGCAAAGTTTTAAGATTATAATATGGGCTAAGGGTTTAACTGTGTTGGTAGGGTATTTGCTTAACATATACTTAGGCCCTGGGTTCAATCCATAGCAGACACACAAAAAAAGATTATAATACCTATTTTAAAACAAAACTAAACCCATGTTGGGGCTGGGATTTAGCTCAGTGGGTAGAGCGCTGCACTGCAGTCTCTGAGGCCCCGAGTTCAATTGCCAGCACCGCAAAAAATGAGAGAAGGGCCTGGCAATCCACTCCCAAGGCAATCCTGAAACAGTCAGCCATTGAAAACCCTATGAGGGTCGCTATGAGTCAGATGCCGACTCGACAGCACCTAACAACAACAACAAACCCATATTCACCTGCTTTTTGGGCTATTTCTAAACTTGATAGTAATAAACAAGATAGTTGTTGTTGGATGCCATTGAGTTGGGTTCAACTAATAGCAACCCTGTGTACAGCAGAATGAAACACTACCCAACACTGTGCCATGCCCCAGCACTATGTCAGTGCTTCTCTGCTATTAATAGGGTTTTCAATGGCTGATTGTTTCAGGATTGAGTTACCAGATCCCTCTTCCATTTCTACAGTGCTGGAGATCAAACCCAGGACCTCAGAAAGCACAGAGTAACACTCGACCAGCTGAGCTAAAGCCCAGCCCAGACAAGACAGTATACACTGATTTTTTATGCTGGAAAAGTCTTAGTCAAGTAATCATAGGCATTTCTAAATATTTTGTTATTGAAGCCAAGCCATATTTGGTCTTCATATGCTCAAAGTGGGAGAAGGACCTGGCATTCCACTCCCAAGGCAATCCCGAAACAGTCAGCCATTGAAAACCCTATGAGGGTCGCTATGAGTCAGATACTGACTCGAGGGCACCTAACAACAACAACAACATGCTCAAATTTCACTTAATGACTAATAAAACCTTTCTATATCATTATGGGGCTGGGATTTAGCTCAGTTGATAAGAGCACTGTGCTGCAGTCTCTTAGGTCCTGAGTTCAATTCCCAGCACTGCAAAAATGGGAGAAGGGCCTGGCAATCCACTCCCAAGGCAATCCTGAAACAGTCAGCCATTGAAAACCCTATGAGGGACGCTATGAATCGGATACCAACTCGACAGCACCTAACAACAACAACAACATACCGTGTGTGTGTGTGTGTGTGTGTGTGTGTGTGTGTGTGTGTGTGTGTGTGTAAGATTCACTGAAAATTTAGGCAAATGTTAGTGTTACAGATGAACATATTTGATTTTTACAGTTATTTTAAATGCTGTGTAGCATGATTTTATTTTGTAGTGTCTAGGGTATGAGCATCTTGTGAGAAGAGAATAAAGCAGACTTTTTTTTTTTTTGTGGTACTGGGGGTTGAACCCAGGGCCTCACGCTTGCATGCTTTGCAAGTGCTGTACCACTGAGCTGCACCCCTAGCCTAATTGTTTTTTTTACTTTTTGAGACAGGGTCTTGTTAAATTATGCAGACTGCTTCTGGTCTTGAGCTTGCGATCCTCCTGCCTCTGCCTCCGAAGTTGCTGGGATTACAGGCGTGCGCCACTGCATCCAGCAAATAAAGCAGACTTAATATCTAGTTGGGGCTGGGATTTGGCTCAGTTGGTAGAGCACCACTCTGCAGTCTCTGAGGTCCAAAGTTTGGTTCCCAGCACTGTGAAAATGGGAGAAGGATGTGATAATCCACTCTTGAGGCAATCCCGAAACAATCAGCCATTGAAAACCCTATGAGGGTCACTATTGAGTCAGACACAACTTGACGGCACCTAACAGCAATAACATCTAGTCAACAAATGTCATGGTATCTTTGCCAAAATTCTTTGTAGAACATTCTTCAGAATTTCTTTTTTTCTTCCTTAGTTTTTTTTTTTCTTCTTCTTCTTCTTCTTCTTCTTTTGTTTTGCAGTACTTGGAAGTTGAACCCAGGGCCTTGCACATACTTTGCAAGTGCTCTACCACTGCACTGCATCCCCAGACTTTTTTCTTTCTATTTTTCTTGTGAGTGAGGGTCTCACAAAGTTACACCGACTACCTCTGTCCTCGAGTTTATGATCCTACTGCCTCAGCGTCCTGAGACCCTGGGACTAGAGGTGTGTGCCACCACACCCAGCATTCTTTAGGATTTCATTTTGATTTCCCTTTAGTTTTTATATTCTAAGACAATTTTTAATGATTCATGAACACTTTTTCTAAATTAACAGAATAACCACAATAATAAAAATCTCTGATGATTTCACCTTAGTTCTGAGGTAAGGGACACTAATTCCTCCATGAGCATCTCTTCTTCAGATATAGTCTTCCTTCTTTTACCCTGCAGTTACCCTAACAGTTAGTGAAATCTGTGCAGGATCCTGCAGCCCTGTGGACTTACGTTATTTGGGCTGGGACACAGTTAATGAATCATCTCTTCCAGGAGGAGGGTCTGGAATGGTCCAGAGTGATGCAATAGGTCTTCTCTGTCAGTTGTATCATTTCAAGGTAGTCAAGGACCAGTCATAGGAAAATTCCAGAGGAGTGAGGCTCATCCGTGATCCCAAACTCTCTATAGATTGAGGAAAAGCAGAAAAAGGAAGAGTTATAGTGTTGATGAAAACTTCTGTCTTGGAAAAACTGAATAAGCACCTCATATATAAATTGCCCTAAAGACATATAAAATGCCTTGGAGACAGACCCTTTCTGTTTGTCCCAAGAGGTGCGGTAGCTCCCATGTTACTGTTGCCGCTGAAACTGCCCTGACGTTGACCTTGTGTTGGCCATTGCGGTTAATTCTTTTCATTCTTTCACATTCTCTTTCCTCTTGCCTTTTGTGACACCCTTCTGGTTTTTTTGTTTTTTTTATTTTGGGTTTTTTCCTCGTACTTCGTGGATTATTTCTTCCAAGTAATTTTAAAGGTACCCTACAATTTTGGTCTTAGCCACGGGTTTCTCTTTTGTCCCATTCTATTCTTGGTTGATGAACTCAACGTATTCAGTACAGTGTGGAAGAGCCAGGTGTTTGGAAATTTGTGTTAGAGAGATTTCAAGTAAATACTTGAAAAACGCTTCATTTGACTCTTTAGTTTCTGAAACAAAAAAATCACAAAAGAGCTTTTAACTAGAAAAATGTTATGTGATTTGGGAGGAATTCTAAGAGTGGTAGCCACTCTGTCCCCTGACCTGTCCTTGTTTATGTTTAGTGCCAGTAACACCAGAATGTGTGTGTTAGTCCCGGTGCCCAACAGTGCGGAGAGGATGCAGAAGATAGAGTTAAATCCTTGCCCCTGCTAGGCCTCCAGTTCTTAAGTATTTGTCTCTTTTCTGCTCCATTTCAACACGTGAAGCTAAATATCATAGGACAAGATTTTACTGGCTTCAGAGAACAGCACAAATGAAAAGGATATAGTTGATCATTTGAGGGAATAAATTATGGCAGAAATCTAAATGGTATTTGAGGACATAAAATACCGTGTTTGGTTTTTATAACCCCAAACAAGAACATCAGCGTATATTTTATTTTATTTTTTTTCTGGGTGCAGTGGTGCATGCCTGTAATCCCAGTGACTCGGGAGGCAGAGGCAGGAGGATAGCAAGTTCAAGACCAGAGGCAGTCTGTATAATTTAGCAAAACCCTGTCTCAAAAAAATAAATAAATAAAAATTTAAAAATGGGCTGAGGGTGCAGCTGAGTGATACAACACTTGCAAAGTATGCAAGCATAAGGCCCTGGGTTCAACCCCCAGTACCACCAAAAAAAAAAAAATTAAATTTTATACTTTCCCAATTTTTCTGGCCATTTTCCCTTTCTTCTTTTCCTGAGAGAAAAATTGAAGTGAAAATAGAAACTATTATTAAGCTTTTATTGAAGCAGCTGGATTGTGAAAAATGTAAGAAGTCACTATCAGGTAGCCAAGAGCTTCTTTTAAAAGTGAGAATAAAAGGAAAACAACAGGAGATAAAATAGTAGGTGGATTATGGATTGGCAGTTTTGAACTCCAGTGCTGAAGGCTAAATATTTCTGTTGCTCTGAAAAAAATGTCCACTATGCTATAAGTGATTTTAAGACATAGTAACTACTATTGTAGTTACAAAGGTGAGAGACTCCTTCAAGCACTTAGGAAATTCTTTCAGTTGTGTTTCTTGCAGTTAGGAGTTTTGATCTATTTTATATGTTTTTGGTGATAATTTATATGGCAAAGAAAGAAATCATGTTTTATTTTGAGACTGGGTCTCACAAAATTGCACAGGCTGCTTCTGGCTTGGAACTCATGATGCTCCTGCCTCAGCCTCCCAAATCGCTGGGATTATAGATGTGGGCCATGGTTCCTAACTGCCATCCCAGTTTTAAAGAATGTACACAGTATAAGAAAACTAAGTTAGGATAGTATAGGAAAGAACCCATGCTGAGAGTCAAATGATGGCCATAATCTAGTCAGAATCTCATGCTGGTTGGCTTCAAATAATATTGTAGCACTATTTAAAGTTTTTAAAAAGCTTTTGGTTTTACATGGTCGATTGGCTGTGATAGCCATACAAGGAAAACACCACTAGATTATAATAGAATAAAAAATTAACTCAAAGTTTTCTGTGTTTGGACCACAACTATAATAACTTTGGTGTAAAAAAAATTAAAGTAAAGCTGGTGTAGTGGTGTATATCTGCAATCCCAGCACTGGGGAGGCTGAAGCAGGAGGATCATGACTTTGAGGCCAGCCTGAACTATGAAGCGAGTCCCTGTCTAAAAGATAAAAATGTTTTTAAATAGTTACAGCTTATGTTTCACTCTTTTTCAGAGATAGAATAGTGTAATTAAAAACAGCATTTCTGTTTGCAATGTTTGTAGGCAACATGGTATGTCTATATTGACATTTCAAGTATGCCTCCATCAGTGATTAAGAAAATTGTACACAGAAGTGCAAGTACTAGATTATATAGTTGTTCCATTTTTAATTTTTTGGGGAAACTCCATACTGTATTCCGTAGCAGCTGTATTTTATATTCCCAACAGCAGGGCATGAGGGTTCTAGTTTCCCCACATTTGCCAGTGCTTTTTTTTTCTACATAGCCATCCTAAAAGGTACGAAGTAACGTCTCATTTCAGTTTGGATTTGCATTTTCCTAAAGTTAGTAATTTTTTAAATTAGGTTATTTGTTTTTGCTGTTGAGTTGTAGGAGTTCCTTGTACATTTGGATAATGACAACTTATCGGATATGTGGTTTTCAGTTATTTTATCCCATGGATAGGCTGCTTTTTCATTGTCTTGGTATTTCCTGTGCTGTGCAGAGCTTTTTGGCCTGATATATAATCCAACTTACTGATTTTTTTTTTTGCTTTTATTGCATGTGTTTATGCTGTCATGTCTAAGATCATTGACAATACCAGTGGCATAAAGCTTTCCCCTGTTTTTTCCTAAGAATTGTATAAATTCAGGTCTTACATTTAAATCTTCAGCCTGCATTGGCTTGATTTGTGTGTGTGTGTGCGTGTGTGTGTGTGTGTGTGTGTGTGTGTGTGTGTAGGATGTGAGGTAAGATCTGGTTTCATTCTTTTGCATTTGGATGCCCAGTTTTCCCAACATTATTTGTTGAGGAGACTATTCTTACCCTACAGTGTGTTCTTGGTCCTCTCTAATGCAAATCCAATCTGCACAGGATTCTAATCTGCAGGTGATTTTGTAGTCGCCTAAAATGGTTGAAACGGTCTGGATTAGAATGGAGAAAATGTAGATATATTTAGAAACCTGGAAGTGTGGTACTTCCAGCCTTACTCTTCTTTTTCAAGATTGTTTTGACCACTTAGGGTCATTTCCTGTTTCGTATGAATTTTAGGCTTTTTTTTTTTTTTAAGAATTGCCATCAGAGTTTTATTTTGTTTTATTTTGTTTTATTCTTATCTCCCTTTATTAGTAAATGATGGTGAAGTACAGAGTAATACAGCATTGGCTTTTTCCGTTATACATCCTTTACTTCACTTCTCACAAGACTTTCGTCAACCCACAAGGTTTATGGAGCCTTATGGCTAATATATATAGTAAAATTCAAATGTGTATTTGGGTTATATCCCCCTATTTTTTCAGTGTACTCATGAAGTTTCATTGTTTACATTGAGATCATCCTCTCCCCCTTCATCCCTCCACATTGACCCTCCTCCTCATCCCACCTTCCACAATCTTCTCATCCCTCTGCTAGTTCCCTCTGCCCTCCTTTCTACTCTTTATATTGTCCCTTCTTTGCTAAGTTTAATTGTGAATTTTTTATATATCAGTTTATATGTAGGCTTTTTTTCTTCCTGTAAGTATGATTCTGCTCCCACATATGAATGAGAACATACGGTATTTGTTTTTGAACTGTTGTTTGTTCGCTTAAGATAATCTCCAGTTCTTTCCATTTTGCTGCAAGTGACATTATTTCATTTTTTATTGCTGAGTAGTATTCCATTGTGTATATGCATCATAGTTTTTTTTATCCATTCTTCTGTTGATGGACACCTTGGTTTGTTCCTTATCCTTGCTATTATGAAAAGTGCTGCACTGAATATGGAGATGCAGGTGTCTCTGTGGTATGATGACTTATCTCCCTTTGGGTATATTTCCAGTAGTGGTATAGCTGTGTCACAGCCATGAGAATTTTAATATGGTTGCATTACATCCATAGATTTCTTTGAGTAATGAGGATATTTTATCAATATTGTCTTTCAGTCCATGAGCATGGGATATCCATTTGTGTTTTCTTGTATTGTGTTCTAATGTTATTTTCAGTGTATATGTATTTTACCTCCTCTTATTGTGTACCATTGAGCCAGGTGAGACTCATAGTGACCCTGTGTATAACAGAGTCAGACACTATGTCATACACACAGTCTTTTCTTTTTTTATGTTTGAGGCCATTGTTGCAGCCACTATGTTTCTTCTCATTTTGAGTGTGACAATCAGCAAGTGGAGATCCCAGGGGCTCTACTCTAGTCTCATCATTAAGGTCAACTCTCCTTCGAGGAGGCAACTCTTTAGTCTTACTTTGAATGCCTTCCAACCTGGATGGGGGTTCCAGCACTATATTTGACAGTGCTTCTCTGCTATTCATAGGGTTTTCAATGGCTAATTCTTTCAGGAGTAGGCTACATGGTCCTTCTCCCTAGTTTGTCTTAGTCTGGCAACTCAGCTGAAACCATGGGTGGCCCTCCTGGTATCTGAAATACCACTGGCATAGCTTTCAGCATCATAGCAACATGCAAGCCCCCACAACAGGACAGGATGACAGATACATGGGGGATTTTACCACCTAGCTTAAGTTTTATTCCTTAATATTTTCTTATTGTGAATACTATTGTAAGTAGAATCCAGAGATCTCATTCTATATGTGTGTGTGTGTGTGTGTGTGTGTGTGTGTGTGTGTATATGCACACATACATACACACACACATATACATACATACATACATACATACATACATACATACATATACATATATATCCAAAGTTAAAAATCAGGGTTTCAAAGAGATCACAAGTTTGAGGCCAGAGGCAGCCTGCATGACTTAGCAACAACCTGTCTTAAAATAACAAGTAAATGACATTCACCCTTAAAGAAAGAAATCTTGCCAAATAGGACAACATGAATGAACCCGAAGACAAGCTAAATGAAATTAACTAATCACAGAAGGACATGTACTATATGATTCCACTTACCCATGGTGTGTCTAAAATAGTCAAACTCACAGAAGCAGAGTAGGATGGTGATTGCCAGGGACTTGGAGGACGAGGAAATGAGGAGTTACTGTTGAGTGGATATGAAGATTTACTTAATACTAAATGAGTAAGTTCTAGATATCTGCTATAGCACTATAATGTCCCAGACGGAGGAGACAGTTAATATTTGAATCTGTCTTGGAGAGTTCTCCTCGCTCCCTCACTATTCCTACCTATTGTGTGTGTGTATGAAATTGATACAAGATGTAGATCAAGGATGTTTGAAGGAGAGAATAAGTCAGAGAATAATTTATACTTATCTATTTAAACCTGGGTTTGAAGGAGGGTGAGAGGACATACAACCTTAAAGTTTTCAATTTATAGACAAGAAAACAGAGTCTCTAAAAGCAGCTAGGACTTGCACAAGACTACAGAGCTATAAAAGGGCAAAGCTAGTTCTGACAGGTAGATAGTACTCATTCATCCAGAAGTTTAGTCATTTGTAAAAAATGAGTGTTAAGCCTCAGTCTTTTTTGTTATGTCATCTTTTTTAAAGCATACTACTTAAACATGTCTTCATAAAATACAGGAAAAGGCAAAGCCTGCTGTTACCTCAGTTCACTGTTTCTTTCCACTATACTAGCTTGAGGGCAGCTTGACAGGTGTACAGATAAGTAGGAAAGACAGAGCCCCACACTTGGCCTCAATGCCAATGAAGGTTTTAGGGGATAATTTTTAAACCTAGAACACCTTCCCTCTCTAACAATAGTTGCTCCCTGAGAAGTTCCTTGTCTTTCTCAGCTGTGTATACCCTTATTCAACTCAGAAGAAAATTCCCCTAATTTCTAAATTCTAGGGAGGCTTCCACCAGATTCTTCCAACAAACAAAATGCTACCAGCTAGAAGATTGTTATCCACATTATTTTTTATTGTATAGATGCTATTTTAATGTTAACCATTAATGTATTAGGGCATCGTGTCTGCGGAGGCTTACAGTTTTACAGTTTACTCCCTACAAGTCATTTAACTTCCCAACTTAAAAAAAATGGAGTTCTGGCAACCACTTGCTACTCTCTTCTGATAGCTGTTTTGAAAATGAATGCTCTTAGTCCCGATTGCAGTTAATGAAACAAGGTAAATGGGGCAGGAAAAATGAACATCATCATCAAAAAAGTCCCAGCCTATTAATACCACTTGTAAAGAGTGTCGTATTTTTAAGTTCAGACATTACTATTCTGTTATCCAGAAACTGTGTTTTTCTTAGAAGCTGACTGACTACATTGGTATATAATGGAGCCATCCTTTTGTTTTTTCTTTTGAAACTTACAGAGAATATGTCTCAACCCATGTTAGGAGTATTGGTTTTAGACATAATGAATACTTAGTAAAAATAAGCAGCTTAATTTGTTTATTAAAAGAAATAACTTAGGCTGGGGATGGTGGCTCACACCTGCAATCCCAGCTACTTGGGCAGCAGAGACAGGAGGATCTCAAGTTTGAAGCCAGAGGCAGCCTGGATAATTTAACAAGACCCTGTCTCAAAATAAAAAATTAAAAAATGGGCTGAGGGTGAAGCTCAGTGGTATAGCTCTTGCAAAGCCTGCATGAGGACCTGGGTTCAACCTCCCCAATACCACATGAAAAGAAGGAGGGAGGGAGGAAAGAAAGGAAGGAAAGAAAGAAGGAAGGACCTAAATACACCTAAAACTTGTTACAGGGATGGATAGTAAAATCATATTTTCTGTTTTTATAACATTGACACTGGCATGTAGGCAACATTATTCTATGAGAATTTCTATTTTGACAGCATTGTATCTTAACTGTATGTTTTAAAAGGAGTGATAAACTTTCATGGTCTTAATAAGTTACTTAGAGTATAGATAAAGTGTAGTAAAGTATCATCACACCTGCAGTCATAGCCTGGTGGCATCCGATCCCCTCAGATCTCGGAAGCTAAGCAGGGCTGGGCCTGGTTAGTACTTGGATGGGAGACCGCCTGGGAACACCAGGTGCTGTAGGCTTGGGAGACGGACCTGGCAGCCCACTCTCAAAAATCATTCCGTGATTGAAAATCCTATGAACAGCAGAGAAGCACTGATGATAGTGTTTTGCCTATTGTACACAGGGTCGCTAAATCGGATACTGACTCGACGGCACCTAACAACAACAAAGCATCGTCACAGTCTACGTAAGTCTCAGATTTTGTCCCGGTTGAGTTATTTTATTATGGTTAAAAGTATCATAAACTGTTCTAAAAATTAATTTTCCTTGTTACAGTGTATAAGCCAGTATTATACACATTAATTTTTAATTGTGTTGTTGTTAGGTGCCGTCAATTTGGTGTCTGACTCATAGCGACACCACATACAACAAGCGAAACAGGATTGTTACTGCTTCTCTGCTATTCATAGGGTTTTCAGTGGCAGATCATTTTTAATAGTCTTGTAAAAAGTTTGAGCAATGTTATGTTTGGCCAAAAAGTGCTTTCATGAGAAAATTTTCAATTATGTGGCTGAGGTACAGTGGTCAAAGACCTAAGTATTGTTTTCATTTTTTCCAGGATTTATTTACATTGGCCATTTTATACAAAAGACAAAAAGTACTTACTATGTTTACTTAGCATTTAAATGTCAATTTAAACAACATTTTAAAAGTAAGATTCTTACTGATGGACCTGATTCTTAGAAGAGGAATCAGGTTACCAACATGTTGATTTTTACTTATTTTACTATATGTATAAGTCCTGTTAGACTGGAGCCATAGCACTGTGGTGTCTGATTCCATCAGATCGAAGAAGCTAAGCAGGGTCAGACCTGGTTAGTACTTGGAAGGGAGACTGCCTGGGAACACCAGATGCTACTATAGGCTTGGGAGAAGGACCGGGGAACCCACTTCCAAAAATCAGTCTGCCATTGAAAACCCTATGAAGATCAGAGAATCACTGACAATAATGTTTCATCAGTTGTATGTAGCAGTCGATATGAATTGGATACCAACTTGATGACACCTAACAACAACAACAATAGCAACAACATAAGTCCTATTATAAGACATGCTGTATAACCTAAAGATAAGGCTGGGTAGATTAGTTAGAGAAAAGAATCTTTGGGCACATATATTTTCTTGTTTTTTTGAAACATGATGGTATACTTTTCATGGTGTATTTATAACTGTGATTCCTTTGGATCGTATTTGAAGCCAGTAAGGGGATAGCACATAGAAGATTCAAAGAGGTACCCCTAGCGGCTCTGTATATCCAGGTGAGCAGCAATTGCCCTAGCCACAGGATCATTAGTTTGTAGTTATAAGAACTGAAGAGGCTAAGGCACAATGCAGGAATGAATTCCTTTTAACTCGTAAACACATTAAGAAGTTTTTACAAACAGTGAGGGGTCACTCACTACATCTTTGTGTTTTCTAGAAAGAGAACAAGATAGAAGTCGAGCTAATTTGCAGGGAAGCATGTTCAGAATGCACCAGAGTACCAAAGTGCCAGAGGCTGGCTGGCTATTGCCTAGACAGGAGAAACGAGGCTAGACAGACAGTGCTGCCCAGGGTTCCTGACCTCTCTTCTCCCAGCGTCATAGTTAGTTATCATAGCTATAGTGTTAGCAGTCAAAGTTGGTGTGCAGTTAGGAGCTGTGCTCTGCACCCAGACTTCTTGGCTCCAGTCGTGGCTCTGCCTCATGGGCAACTGACTTAATTTCTTAGATTCTAGATCTGTAAAACAGAGGTAATGTGTATCTCTACCTTATGGGGTAATTAAGAGACTCAACTGAGTTAATGGTGTAGAAATACTTAGAACATCCCTAGGAACACATACAAGTGCTCCATATGTGTTAGCTATTATTATTATGTGTGATCCTGCTTAGTGGATTTGGGATTTTGTTTTGGTTTTTGGTTTTTCATATCTCATCCTGCCTCCATAATTTGTCAAGGAGAGTGGACATTAAAGTGGGTGAATGAGTGAATGACGGCTTCGTAACATACTTAGAATTGTTGTTTAGTTGTGTGAATCCATCTTGGTTTGTGGGTTAGTTCCCAAGATAAGAACATACGGCATAGCACCAATTAAAATTAAAGCTACACATGAACCTCTCACCTCATTTCAAAGACGATTTTAAATGTTCTTTCTTGACAGACTGTTTTCTTTCCTGTAACTGACAGGAAGAATTATGTTTTACATCATGAGAAATTACACACAACACACACATAAATGTAGTTATACTAAGTGTGATGCACTCTTATTTTTTAATGTATTCTGGTTCTGTTTCATTTTTCTAAAAATGCTAAATTTATTTTCTCACTCTCTAATGAATCACCCTACACTTTGAGAAACACTGCATTAGACCAGTTTGTTGTCAGTAACCAAGGGGGAGGTCCATTAATTAGGACCAAAATCCTTGCCTTTTCATTCTCTTTCCTAACTTGTGTGGCCAGTGGGATTGGAATTCACCTGCCTTACACACACACACACACACACACACACACACACACACACACCACTCTCTCTCTTTCTCTTTCGTAAATGTCTCTGGTCTCTTTTATAAGGTCAAAATTTATGTTGTCATTCAAAAGGGCTTTAAGCCAGGCACAGTGGTGCACGCCTGTCATCCCAGCGACTCTGGAGATGGAGGCAGGAGGATCACAAGTTTGAGGCCAGAGGCAGCCAGTTTAATTTAGTGAGACCATTTCAAGTCAAAAAATAAAAAGGAACTGGAGGTGCTGCTCAGTGATAGAGCATTTGCAAAGTATGTGCAAGGCCCTGGTTCCAACCCCCTAGTGCTGTGCAAAAATGGGAAGGGAATCCTTAAATAGCATTCTTATTTCAGGCTCACTTTTGATATACGCATAACATTAAATGTGCATAAAACTTAGAAGACAGGGTCCAAAAGTCATTTTTATAAAGTGAGCTTTACTAATAGTGTGAAGCAACTGTGATAGTTAGTGACAAAATTTTTTGGAGTGTGGTACCTCACTTCCACCCGTCCTTCTCTCCTTTTCCAAGTAAATAAGAGTTTAAGAATCTCCTGAAAGAGAATGCTTTCATTGTTAGAACGGAGCTCTAGAGAGCTGCTTGTTTCATGGGCTTCCTCCAGGCTCTGGTTTGGTCCTCCTTGGCCAGCACCATGCCTTGGGGAGATTCCTGCTGTTCATGCCCTGCCACCATGAAGCTGACCACACATTTGCACCACGCTGAACCCTGACTCTGGGTTCTCATCAACTGAACCAAATCCTTACCAGTTTTACCACACAAAAAGCCTTCCCAGGCTATAGACACTTGCTTTGCACACAGCCTGGTCACACACAGCCAATGACAAACTGCCAGCCTTTGACCAGCTTCTCGTAGCCTCCTTCCAGGTAGCAGCTGGGCTCTCCTGGTTCAGGGCATATGCCCAGTCCAACCCCCTTTCCATTGAACTTGAGCTTTGAAAACTAGAAAGTAAATCTCTGCCTGCCTGCCTGCCTGCCTGCCTGCCTGCCTGCCTGCTTGTTTGCTTGCTTGCTTCCTTCCTTCCTTCCTTCTTTTCTTTCTTTTTCCTTCCTTCCCTCCCTCCCTCCCTTCTTTCCTTCCCTCCTTTCGCTGTACTGGGGGTTGAACCCAGGGCCTCAAGCTTGCATGCTTTGCCAGTGCTGTACCACTGAGCTGCACCCCCAGCCCATTTTTAAACTTTTCTTGAGACAGGATCTCGCTAAATTGTGCAGACTACTTCTGGTCTCAAACTTGTAATCCTCTTGCCTCTGCCTCCTGAGTCACTGGGATTACAGGCGTGTGCCACCATGCCCGGCTCTCTCCATTCTTTCTGTATCTCTATTATTTTAAAAAATTCTCTTTCTAAGCTTTTTACTTTCTTCTGTGTTTGTTCAACTTGGGGCACTTCCACTGTGCCGGTCACAAGTGACAACCTCAAGAGGATTAAGGGAAAAGAACAGAATGTATTTGGAGGTAAAATAAGGCATGACAACCAGTGTCAGCCTTTTTTTTTTTAAGTTCTCCAGGGGTTGAACCCAGGGCCTTATGCATACTTTGCAAGTGCTCTACTTCAGAGCCACACCCCCAGTCCATTTTTCACTTTTTATTTTGAGTCAGGGTCTCACTAAATTATTCAGGCTGCCTCTGACCTCAAACTTGAGATCCTCTTCCCTCTGTCTCCCAAGTCACTAGGCTTATAGACACGTGCCATCATGCCAGGCTCCAGTGCCATCAACTTTCAAAACTCTTACAAGTCTCAGTCCGTTTTAACCTGTTTTGATTAAATCTTCCTATATTTGCATACAGGTAAATAAAGGTCACTGGAAGTTCTGTTAGTCCTTATATAATTACTAGTATTGCAGTATGGTTGTACGGTACATTTCATTTCGTGTATGTGGTATTATATATACATTAAGAGTAAAGTCAGTTTTTGTGGCATGACCTGGTTATTACCACTAGCGGCCCTATTCCAAAAGGAAAAGTAACCCTAGTCCTAAACCACCAATGTACCAGTACATTTTTGAGAACATATCTGAGTAGTTGAGGACAATTTTAATGCCATTATTTCTCTTGACCATGCTTGTAGGAAGTGTTCGACTGAACAGTAGTTCTCTCATAACCATAGTTTTATTTTCCTCAGATTCAGTGATCTACAGTCAATCACAGTCTGGAAGTACTGCATGAAAGGTTCTAGAGATACACTGCATTCACATAACTTTTATTACAGTACATTATTATAGTTCTATTTTAGTGGTTGCTGAGACTTAGCTCAGTTGGGACAGTGCTGCTCTGCAGTCTCTGAGGTCCCAAGTTCAATTCCCCACACCTTAAAAATGGGAGAAGGACATGGCAATCCATTCCCAAGGCAATCCCAACACAATCAGCCATTGAAAACCCTATAAGGATTTGCTATAAGTTGGATACCTAACAATCACAACAATTTTAGTGGTTAATCTCTTACTGTGCCTAATTAATAAATTAATCTCTGTCATAGGTATGTATGAATATGAAAAAATAGTTTACGTAGGGTTCTATACTACCCAGCATTCCACGCATCCACCAAGGGTCTTAGAACAGATCTCCTGTGGATAAAGGGGTGACTAATGTATTTTAAAGTACTGTAAGTGTACTAGAGTGCTTCTGTGATTACTTTTTATAATAAAGTTGAATTCTAGAAAAATTCAGGTCATCTTGAAAATAAGAATATGGTTAAACATGGATTTTGGAATGACAGATCATTTAAAATCCTTTGTATGTGTTTAAGTGCTTTTGACACATAGGGATATAAAGTTCCCTACTTTGAAGTGTTATGTTTATTCTGAAGGACAATTGATTACAGAACATCAGGGCCATTCCAGCTGGTTTCAGGCCAGTGGTCCCGAGTGATCTGGATGGCCCCTTCACTGTGGGCATTTTCTCCCACATACACTTGAAATAGGATGGCTTTGCCACATGAGACACATAATCTCTTTTTAAAGACTGGAAAATAGCACTTAGAAAAAGAAAAGATGTTTTCCTGTTAGCAGAAATTTAGAAACACTGACTCTTCATAAAGGGATTTCAATCTTTCTATTTTGTCCTGACATAGTACTTTCTTTTTCTGGTAATGGTTACCAAGGATTACTTTAAATTCATTTCTCACTTTCATTCTCAAATATGTGTATATTTTTCATTTAATTTTTCTTTTGGAGTGTTAATATGTATAGCCGTGCACCATATAATGACATTTCTGTCAATAGCAAACCACATATATCATGTTGTTGTTGTTGTTAGGTGCCATCGAGTTGGTATCCGACTCATAGCGACCCTCATAGGGTTTTCAATGGCTGACTGTTTTGGGATTGCCTTGGGAGTGGATTACCAGGTCCTCCTCCCATTTTTGCCTTGCTGGGAATTGAACTGGGGACCACAGAGACTGTAGCGCAGCGCTCTACCAACTGAGCTAAATCCCAGCCCACATATGTCATAGGAGCCCCATAGCATTACTAGTACATCATCTGGGGATTTTGTAGTTCTCTTTGTATTTAGTCCACTCTATGATGTAGCTTAATGATGAAATTACCTAAGACACATTTCTCAAAATGTATCCATATTTAACTGATACAGGATGATAGTTTGACTCTTATTGTACCATATATGGCAAGCTAGTGGCCTCTAGTAGAAGTGACACGTGCCAAGGGATCTTGTACATCAATATGGTGTTCCCATTCACTTAAAATGCATATCTTGACAAAATTTTGTTTCTCTAAGTGACCTTAAATTTGCAAATATGCTAAGGGTATTGTTGCCACAGAGATACAGATAGAGGTTATAATTCTCATGTTAGGATCCACACAAGCCAGATAATGTTGGAGAATAATTCTCTTCCTCCTCCTCCTCCTCCTCCTCCTCCTCCTGTCCTTCCTCCTCCTTTTCCTCCCCTTTGTCCTCCTCCTCCTCCTCCTCTTCTTCTTCCTCTTCTTTCTCTGCTTGCTCTTTTTTTCCCTTCTTCTTTCTCTTCTTCCCCTTCCTCCTCTTCCTCCTTTTCCTCTTCCTCCTTTTACTCCTACTCTCTCTTCTCTTCCACCTCCTTCTTCACTAGGGGCCTGAACCCAGGGCCTCATGCATGCTTTGCAAGTGCTCTACCACTGAGCTTCATCCCTAGCCCTCACTAAATTGCACAGGCTACCTCTAGCCTCAAACCTGTGATCTTCCTGCCTCGCCTCCTGAGTCACTGGGATTACAGACATGTACCACCACACCTGAGTTTTAAGAGAATTACTAAGCTCAGTGTCATAAATAGCATTTGAAATTCACACTGACACGATTTTTTGCCAAAAACTTACGTTTATGCCCCACTTCGAGACACAAAGCCATACAGAGAATGAAATGATAAAGTATACATGTAAAGAAATAGCAAGGTCTGAGAAAACGTAAAAGAGCCCTTGATGTTTGGCAACACTGTCTTAGTATCTACCCTGGTGATGAGATGAGTCAGTGTCCCCAACTATGAAAGGACTTTGTGATCCCTGTCCCAGCACATCAATCAAGACTGCTTTGCTGCTCTATAGAGTGTACAGTGGGCTTCTCCTAAGACTTTATTTGGGGGAACGAAAGACATTGCAATGCTATGAAATTTGAGAGCCACTGTCCTGACAGAGCTAAATTTTCCTCTTAAATACTTGGAACACCAGTCATACTCGATCAGCTCATGCTACAAAAGTAAAAGTCACATAATTATCCTGAAACAAAGGGGCATTTGGAAGAACTTGTTCACAAATATTCTGCTTTGTAAGTTGGGCTCCCATTATCCAGAAAGTTCCTTTAGAAATATTAGGTGTATTGGAGGAAAAGATAAAGCCCTTGTTATTAGAGTGAAAAACTATTTCATACTTGTTGATGATATTCAGATAATGTTTTTCTATATATAAATACAATGGCAAGGGTCCCTTAGGCACTTCAGACTGAAATGAGCTAGCTAAAATGAGATGATGGAAAATGACTATGAAATTTCTGAAAGTTCACACAACCTTAGGCAGAACAAAGAAGGAGCAGTATACAAAATACAGAAAGGTGATGTCATTTTCAATACATGTCTGAGAGTTTTCTTGATCTCATTTTTAAAAATCCTTGGTGTCCATAGGATCCTGGGGGTAGAGGTAGGTAGATGGAACCAACACGCACTCCCTAAAGAGTGCATTGCTGTGTGTCCCTACTGTGAGGTGTTGATGCCTTAGTTTATGTGTCCTATGCGCCACTGTGGTGTCCAATCCCATCAGATCTTAGAAGCTAAGCAGGGGCAGGCCTGGTTAGTACTTGGATGGGAGACCGCCTGGGAACACCAGGTGCTGTAGGCTTGGGAGAAGGACCTGGCAACCCACTCCCAAAACAATCAGCCATTGAAAACCCTATGAATAGCAGAGAAGCACAACAATAGTGTTTCATCTGTTGTACATAGGGTTACTATGGGTTGGACACCGACTCTACAGCACCTAACAACAACAATAAACCTCTGAACAAGTTCACTGGCAAAGAAAACTTGATAAAGGCCTTGGTGTGGTACTTGGGACCACAGTAAGCATTGGTATCCTTCTCCCCTTTCTTCCTCTTGTTTTTAGCAACACTGTTTTGCTTTTGGCTTTTGAGATAGGGTTTTGCCATGTAGTCCAGACTTGTCATCCTCCTGTCTCAGGCTCCCAAGTGCTGGGGTTATAGGCGTGCACCCCCACACCCAGTTTAGCCGCATACTTTTAGTTTGCTGACTGTGGCATCTTTAATGTAATGATTATATTCGTCCTCAAGTATTGCATTTTTCACATTCCTGAAGCTGGAGTTTTTCCTCTCTTCCTCGAGCAGTGGGGGACGGAAGGATCAGGCAAACCCTCACTCTCTCTCCCTTTTCCTGGAGTTACAGCCACAGGTTGTCCTAAGGAGTCTGTGGTATTCTTGTTGCTTCTGATTTCAATGGGAATCAGAGATAAAGCAATCGAGTAATAAAGGAAGATGGGAACGTCTGTAATCAGCCATTCCGTTCCACTGACAGGAAGGGTAGTTCTCAAATTCTAAAGTTTATAAGAACAACCTAGAATGAGAGTTAAAAAGTAGATCCCTAGGCTCCACCCCAGAGATTGTGAATCCAGTCTTCTTGTTGTTGTTAGGTGCCATCGAGTCTTGCCCGACTCATAGCGACCCTCATAGGGTTTTCAATGGCTGTTTCAGGATTGCCTGGGGAGTGGATTGCCACATCCTTCTCCCATTTTTGCGGTGCTAGGAATTGAACTCGGGACCTCAGAGACTACAGAGCAGCGCTCTACCAACTGAGCTAAATCCCAGCCCAAATCCGGTCTTATGGTCTTACGTGGTTCTATTGCTGATGGTCCAAGGCCTGAAGATTAGAATCCTCCAGTGATAGATCAGTTATACTATTGCTCTGTCACTCTTAGTTTTTGCTTTCACGGTTGATCATCAGTGTGGCACCGTTTAAATTTCTTTTTTAAAAGTGTTGCCACTCCTTGGCAGAATTTGCCACCTATAATGGAGTCCCAAAACCATGGCTCAGAATTCTTGGCTTAAAAATCCATGCACCATGCCTGCACCTAAGTCTGACTCGCGGGCAGCCGTGGAACATGAACAGGCTTTGGCAGTGGTGTGAGATTTATTTGTAAATTGCCAGTGTCGACATCGTAACTCTTTTTTCATTGGCATCGCCCCGTGGAGGAGTCAGATCTCACTGTGGTTTGCTCTCCTCGTGGTTTCCGCAGGGTTAGGGAGAATGCCACAGAGCAAAACGAACCCTCTCTCCTTTTGACTCTCTCAGGCATAGTGTATCGCCATCTTTCTGAGATGGGCTGGAAGGGGTTTACCCCAAAGGTGGCAAATCAGACTTCCACACGCACCACCTTCACATAGCCAATGGCTTGCTCAGAATGTGTATATTACTATGTGCAGTTTCATTCATTAAGGGGAAACAGCCTTGAGTCTTCTGTGACTCCGGGGCTTTTGGCTTTTTCCTCCAGAAAAGCAAGTGCATGCATCTGACTCGGAGAATCATTCGAGATACTCTAGGTAAGCATAAACGGGAGAAATCCTTCCTTATTTTTCCTTTGACTGGATTTGTGATTTTAGGAAAGCTGATCCTTCTTATGAAACAGCTCTGGACTGGTTCAAGTGTTTCTGTCTCAACTGCTTTATGGTATGACCCACTGTCTTCACCCTTTTCGTGTGTAATCCATCCTCTTGAAAACGTAGTTTCAGTTTCAAATTTTAAAGTATAAGATGCCCGTTTCTTTCTGTCTGAAAATTTTAAAATTAAATAGCCATAGTTGCTAAGATACTAATTACGCATAGGTTCCTGGTTTGAAACTTCGGTTTTCTATTTTTAGGAATTCTTTAAAAGCTAGGCAGAGGGGAAATCTGTTTGCATTTGATTTATGCAGTATTGATTGTAACGTATCTGTCAGAGTGTTCCTTGGACGAAAGGCCAAAATTTTTGATGTACTGTTTAACCTGTTCTGACGAAGAAGTTTTGATATATCTGCCTACCTCTCTCTCTCTCTGTTTTCTGATGGTGGAATCAGCTCATCTTTTCTCCTTAGGCATGCGGTTTAGTCTGTGTACATTCAGTGCAGTGGCATTTTTCTTGAAGAAGTGACTAAGCCTTGTTGGATGAATTCTGTCTTTGAAAGAGGTGGTAGAATTGCATCAGAAAGGCATTTACAGTAAATGGCTCCCCCCCTTCCTGTAATGACCACATGTGAAGGAATGCATTAATTCTTGTTTTGAGGAAATGAGAGTAGTATAGTTCTTTGAAAAACTCCATCTTTTTTGTTAATCAGATTTGAATGTAAATTTTTTTCAAATCACGATCACCTTGTGCTACCTAAATAAACGATTGTCATAAAGATAGAACTTCCCACTCCATATTCTGTGTGGAGCAACCAATCACCAGGAATTCAACAAGGGATAATAATGTTAAACATGGCAACAGTTAATGGCATAAGTCTAAACTAAATTAACATCTTGTTGTTGTTGTTGTTGTTGTTATTAAGTGTCATCGAGTTGGTATCCAACTCATAGCAACCCTGCGTACAACAGGTGAAACACTATTGTCAGTGCTTCTCTGCTGTTCATAGTGTTTTCAATGGCAGATTGATTTTTGGGAGTGGGTTGCCGGATCCTTCTCCAAGCCTGCAGCATCTGGTGTTCCCAGGCAGTCTCCCATCCAAGTACTAACCAGGCCCTGACCGTGCTTAGCTTCTGAGATCTGATGGGATTGGATGCCACAGGGCTACGGCTGCATGCAACATCTTCATAGCCGTACTAAATGGATATGTTTCTTAGCTGTGTGGCTGACCTGTCCTTCTAGAATTGATTCTCAGTGTGATCAAATATGAAGGCTAGGGGCAGACTCTGATAGGTCATCTAGCTGGAATTCTCATGGAAACAGGACCTGCCCCTAGAGGATATAGTGGAAATTTGTGAGGGCGTTTTGATTGCATAATGTGGACATTTTTTCATGAGTGGGAGCCAGAGATTTTGCATGTCTCACTGTGGAAATGACAGAAAAAATTTCTCTGTATCCCTCGTGACTTTATCTGTCTTGTTGGATGTTCCTGTACTGAAAGTTTATTTTATAATTTTCTGAGCCCAGATTTAACCCCATTTTTACATAAAAACACTTAACAATTTTGCATACTTTTCATATACACAGAATGCACTTACTTTCATTTTGTTGTCTACCTATGTCTCACCTCTTTTAGTTTCCTGTGCTTTTAATATAGAGAGCTTCCGATTTCACTTATCTTAAATCCAAGTGAGTGACAAGCATCTATTTCACTATTATGTTTACTCAAACCTGAAAATTACTTACATATTGAAACACAAAGTATTTTATCATACGTTGCTTTTCTCAATTTCTCCTTTATGTTATATGTAGAGCATTGATATTTTAAAAACTATATTGTATGTACACTTGTTAATATCATAATTGAATTTGATGTTAGAATGGTAAATGACACAGGACGGAACTTATCCTTATAAAAAGAGAGCTTTGAGACTAGTAGGGTTTTGAACCAGTCATCCAGTCCCTCTTTCTATTTTAGGGAAGACCACTGTGCAAACTGCCCAGGTGGGGGGGGATCTTTATCTTCTTTAAGAAGCTCTCTAAGGAAGATTTCACTTGTGCCGCATTAACATGCTTTAGTATTTTGAAGTCTTCCTGTTAAGCTCCTTGAGTGTGTACACGTTATTAATCCTTCCCAGGAGTTGCCACATACCACTCTGACCTTAGGTTACCTTTTCTATAGGAAAGGAAAAACAAGTCTTGAGAGGAGTTTACACAGCACATCATAAACTAGCATATGAGTTAAAAATAGACTCGGGTTTTCTTAACAGTGGAGTCTTTTGTCACTGTGTCTCCTGCCCGTGAACATAATCTGTGTGTGCCATTTCCAACTTCTGACAGTGTTGTAAAATATAGCATATCTTAGGTAAGGAACTATCCATATGGTAGAATTAAATAATCAGAATTATAGCTGTGAGATTAGGGTACCCAAGAATATGCACATATTAGTGCTTGTTTTGTGGGGCTCCTATTTTTAATTTCCTAGGCCTTTTTCTTAAATTATTTCTTGTTTCGTTGTTGCATGGACGTAATTATTAGGTTAGGTGCCGTCAAGTTGGTGTCCGACTCATAGTGACCCTGTGTACAACAGGCAAAGCAATATTGTCAGTGCTTCTCTGCTATTTATGGGGTTTTCAGTGGTGGATTGATTTTTGGGAGTGGCTTGTCAGGTTCTTCTCCCAAGCCTACAGCACTTGGTATTCCCAGGTGGTCTCCCATCCAAGTACTAACCAGATCCAACCCTGCTTAGCTTCCCAGATCTGATGGGATCAGACGCCACAGTGGTATGGTTACAGGCATGGATATAATTACTGCTTCCCAAATATTTTTTGTATAACAAAAGTTGGGGTTTTTGCAGTTTTTTTGGTTTTGTTTTGTAATCTTTGATCCCTTGAATTTTCTATTTCTCCCAGGATGTTTTTGTTGTTTTGTTTCTTCTTTCATATTGCAGGCTTTCTAAATGTATATATATCCTTAGTTGTTCATTCATGTTAAAAATGAAGCAGCATTCCAGCTGCCTAGCAGCTCTGTAGGTTCCTCTTGCCAGGGCTTCACCCTGGGTGGTTCCTCATGTTGGGGAGCTGCTAAGTGACAGAATGATTTAGGGGTTCTAATGAACACACTAGTTGTTTAGTCCTTACCAGACATTTGTTTAATTTCCTTAGAGAATCATCTCCCTTATTTTTAGTTTTTTCTTGGGGACCTAACAGGTTTGTTATTTCTTACAAGCACAGGAAGTAGGTATAGAGAGAATAATTGTTAATGTCCAGATTTTTCAATTAATTTCCTGCCCACCCTTCTTACCACTTCTGTCCCGTGTTCTATTTGCTTTCTCTGAACTTAGAGTCTAATGGGGTCTACGGAATAAAGTCACTTGTCCCCTTCTGCAACAACATGTTGCACATAGCTCTCCAGACGGTGAGTTGCTTCTGCTCAGCACATTAGGCAGTTCTCTTCCTCATCCTTCTAGCATCCAGACTTTTGTGGAGAGCTCTCAGGTCTCTGAACTATATTTTTTATTGTGGTGGGTTTATATACCTTTTAATAACTATAATGCAGTCTTTCTTGTACACTGACCACCATCTTGAAATGGGACATCCTTTGTGTGCCAGGAATTAATTTTTCAGAAATATATCTGAACAATTAAATCAGAAATGCCTTTACCTCCTTGTGTTAGTCACTTTTCCATCACTTTGACAAAATGCCTGAGATAATCAGCTTACAAGGAAGAGAAGTTTTTTGGCTCATGGTTTTGGAGGTTTGGGTCTGTGGTCTGTTGGTCTGTTGTTTTTGGGTTTGTGGCAAAGCAGCACATCATGATGACAGCCCATGATGAAGGAAGCTTCTCATCTCGTGGTGACCAGGAAGTGAAAAGAGAGAGGAGGGGCCAGAATTCCAGTGTACCCTGCAAGGGCATCCTTCCAGTGGACCTAGCTTCCTTCCACTAGGTTCTGCCTTCTAAAGGTTCTTCCACCTCACAGTAGTACCAGGGGCTGAGGACCAAGACTTCAATACATGGGTTTTTGGGACAAGGGGAGGAAGACATTCAAAACCAAACTGTAGCACTTGGCATTTAGCCCAGGACAAGGTTAGGTGGGGTATAGTGATTGCAGTAGGCATTGGGATCCAAGAAAACTAACTCTTGGAATTAACTGACTGGAATGAAATAGTGAGATTTTCAGGCTTACTTCTGTAGAAGATGAAAAAGTTCTATTTTTTAAAACATCCAAGTTAGTCATTAAAAGTAGTGGTAATTGTTCCTGATCTTATTTAAATGTAGGTAAGTTTTGCTGGTTTATCTCTTCCCTGGCTTTTAGTATAGAGTTCCTGAGAGAATCTTCTGTTCTTCCCTTCAGTAGCATTTGTTCCTTAGGGGTATAAACCCTCACACCACCACCACCACCACTTCTTCTTCTTCTTGTAAGAAGCATCTCAGGTTCTTCCTTTTTTATTTGTGAAAAACCTCCAAACCTGGATTGATCATCCCTGTCTCTTATTTCTCACGGAGCTACAATAAAGATGGGAAAGACAGATATTAACTAAGTAGTTCTCAAACTTCTTGGCAGAAATAGTATTCATTTGTATCTCAGAAGAAACTCTGAATTGGTGTTTCTAGTCTTGTGGTTCCCTCATTTAGCTTGAAGAAATGGGCAAATATGGCTGTCTCCCTGTGAAAAAGCCCTAAAAAGCATCCCCAGAGGTATTACGGTTAGGGCCAGTTGTCCCACCATGATTAAATCTTTAGGTCAGGGTTCCCCAGCCCTCAGGCCATGGGCCAGTACAACTGTTAGGAACTGAGCCACACAGGAGGAGGTGAGCAGCAGACAAGTAAAGCTTCATCTGTATTTAGGTTCCCTCCTCATCACTTACACTAATTACTACTTGAGCTCTGCCTCTGGTCCCTGGACAAACTGTCTTCCATGAAACCAGTTCCTGGTTCCAAAAGACTGGGGACTACTGCTTTAAGTTCTTCTAAGATTTACTGTCATCTCTAATGCAATACTATGAGGTCCAGATCTACCCCTGGAATTTGCAAAGCACTACTGTTGGATTGGGCTGGGCTTTAGCTCAGTTGGTAGAGCACTGCTCTGCAGTCTTGGAGGTCCTGAGTTTGATTCCCAGCACTGCAAAAATGGGAGAGGGACATGGCAATCCACTCCCGAGGCAATCTCGAAACAACCAGCCATTGAAAACCCTGTAAGGGTTGCTATGAGTCAGACACGACTCAATGACACCTAACAACAACTGTTGGATTAGCCATTCTTTACACAGTTGTATAGAGATAGTTGTCAATAATAGGGCCCTCTGGTATAACCTGGCCTCCGTACCTGTAAGTGGCTTACCAGCCTGGAGCCTTCTGGTCAGTTATACATCAGAGCAGTCCTCTGAGGCTGTGCTCCTAGAAGCAGATACGAGAGTCCTGAAGTGTCCTGAGCTCTGAGCATGAAAGCTCCCAGGTAAATAGAGTATGCTTGAAATTTTACTTGTGGTATTGGACCGGACTGTTTTAATCAGCTTGTCGTAAGTGCCCTTCTTTCTGAACTCTGTTTTCTCCAGCTATTCCCCATAACCTCATGGAGATGAGGAATGCATTTGAGTGTTGGTTGTCAGTTGTCTTCCAATAATTGATGAGCCTAAAAGGACACTGTGAATGCGAATATTTAGAGCCTTCCATGTTGTTGCCAGGTGCTATTGAGTTGGTGTCCAATTCATAGTGACCCTTTATACAACAGGTGAAACACTATTGTTACGCTTCTCTGCTATTCGTAGAGTTTCCAATGGCTCACTGTTTTTTGGGAATGGGTTGCCAGGTCCTTCTCCCAAGCCTACAGCTCCTGGTGCTCCCAGGTGGACTCCCATCCAAGTACTAACCCAACCCTGCTTAGCTTCCGAGATCTGATGGGATCGGATGCTACAGTGGTACAGTTGCAGGTACCCTTCCATGTTAGGACCTGGCTTATTGGGTGGCCATAACTGTTGGATGAGAAGAGAGCAAGCACATCCCTTCTCTTCCTCTGCATACAATGCCTTGTGTGGATGGATGGTCCTGAAAAGAACAGCCACCCCTGATCATGTCCTGCTGAAGTAATTCAGATACAGTCCCCATTTGGTGGGATCCCAGAGTGTAAATCAAACCACATTCTTTAGGAGGACCTTGGACTTTCAGAACAGTTGGGGAGCCCTACCAGTCCTCCTTTTTAATTGATGTGAAACTTGGAAGTGCATAGATCTTACGTGGCCTCATGTAACCAAACCTCAGTCAAAATACAGAACATTTCTGTCACCTGGCCTACCTCATGCCCCCTTCTAGTCATTCCTCACCTTCACTGGCAAGAACTTTCTGATTTCTTTCATGATATTGCTGTTTCTGCATTTCATATGAATGGAATCATAAAGTACGTACTTTTTGTGTCTAACATCTTTCACCTAATAGTTTTTATGGGGTGTGTGTCAGTAGTTCATTCTTCCTTTATTGCTGGGTGGTATTCTATTGTATAAGTAAAATAGACCCAGTTTGTTCATCTGTTCTCTTGTTGACCTGCATTTGGGTGATTTTCATCTTCTTGACTATTATGGATATTAGGCTGCAATGAACAGTTCTCTATTACTCTACTTTTTCAGAAGTAGACTTAATTGCTAAATCATATAGGAGGTAGATGTTTAGTTTTATAAGAAACTTACACAATGGGGCATAGTGCTGTGTACCTGTAATCCCACTAACTCAAGAGGCAGAGGCAGGAGGATTACAAGTTTGAGGCCAGAGGCAGCCTGCATAATTTAGCGAGACCTGGTCCCCAGATAAAATGGGATTAGAGGTGCAGCTTAGTGGTAAATGCTTGCAAAGTATGCATAAGGACCTGGGTTCAACTCCCAAGCATTGCCAAAAGAAAGAAAGAGAGAATGAAAGGAAGGAGGAAGGGAGGGAAGGAAATGGAGAGGAAAAAGGAAGAAAGAAAGAAACTTCCAAGTCATTTCTCAAAGTACTTGTACGATTTTACACTCCAGCAAGCAATGCGTGTGATTTCCAGGAGCTCCATTTTCTTCTTCAGCGTTTATATATTGTTGGTTTTTCTAATCCAGGTTATTCTACTGGATATGAAGTAGTACCTCATTGTGGCTTTTAAATTTGCATTTTCTTCATGAATAACATGATTATTGGCCATTTGCGTATCTTCTTTTTTAAAGTGTCTATTCAAGTCCTTTGCCTTTTTTCCCCGCTACTTTCAAATTACATTGTTTTTCTTGATTGGTAGGAGTTTTATACATATTGTGGATAAAATTTTTTTTGCCAGAGATTTATATTGCAAATGCATTTTTTCAGTCTGAGGCATACCTCGTATTTTCTTACAAACATCTTTTGATGAGAGAAAGTTTGAGTTTTAGAGTAATTTCATCAAAAAATTTCTCAATACTATGAGTAGTTTTTGTTTCCTAAGTGTCATCTTTGTCTTCTCAAGTTTGTGAAGCTTTTCTTCAGCATGTTCTTTTAGAAAACTTACAATTTTGGCTTTTATGCCTTAACAATATAGTTTTCTATATGGGGTAAAGTAGAAGTTGCCTGCAGCCGTAGCCCTGTGGCATCCGATCCCATTAGATCTTGGAAGCTAAGCAGGGTCGGGTCTGCTTAGTACTGGATGGGAGACCGCCTGGGAACACCAGATGCTGTAGGCTTGGGAGAAGGACCTGGCAGCCCCCTCCCAAAAATCAATCTGCCATTGAAAACCCTATGAACAACAGAGAAGCACTGACAATCGTGTTTCCCCTGCTGTACAAAGGGTCGCTATGAGTTAGATACTGACTCAACGGCACCTAACAACAACAACAAGAACAAAGTAGAAGTTAAACTTCAGTTCTTTTGCATACATTTTCCCAGTTTTTCCTAACATGATTTGTTGAAAGGACTTCACTTGCCTCATTGAATTGCTCTGGCACCCTTGTCGAACATTGATTGTTCAAGTATCTGTGGGTGTGTTTCAAAGAAACCTTAAAACTGTTTGTATTGACCACATTTGGCATGCACTGAAGTCCAGGAAAGAACAGCTTTCCTTGGTCAGCCTTATTAACCTCACGTGTCTGGCATAGGCTTTGACTTATATATCATGGAGCATTTGCATCAAAGATTACTGATGTGATCTGCGTGGCAGGAGGCATTTTTGGGGTCTGTTTTCTGATGTAAACCCTGCCGCGGCCTCTAAAAGTTCCAACTTTCCCGTGTTAAATGTGATGTTCTGTTTGCACAGAAATACATCGCAAAAACTGAGTCCAGGCTAAATCTGCAGGCAGCTTCCAGGAGAACAAAATATTTTAACTTGAGTTTTCTCTGCAAAAATTGGGGTATATATGGATTTGAAAATAACTGGTTTGAAACACACTCCAATTAAATGTAGGCCAGACCCCCCCCCAAAAAAAAAAAAATCCTCTTAAGAAAGGTATGTTTCGTAAAGATGCTTGTGAAGAAAAACATGATTTTAGTAAAAAGCATATTATATGCAAAAACATGATTTTAAACAAGCCTTTTCTACGGGTAGAATTTCTACTTGGAAAGGTTTTTAGCTTTACGTACTTGAACACAGTACCCTTTTAAAAATTTGAATATAGTAAACTTTATTTCTTCTAAAAAATTCTTTGATTTGAAAACCAAAGGATCAATAGAGTAAGGAATATACCAAAATTATTCTATTAGAGAGTATGTCAGCTTTCTGTCACCAGAACAAAATATCTGAGATAATTAACTTACCAATAAAAAAGGTTTATTCCTTTGTCTCATGGTTTTGTAGGCTCTAGGCTATGATAGAGTTTGGCCCCATTGCTTTTGGGCCTATGATGACGCAGCGTGTGATGGCTGGAGCACATGGCAGAGCAAAACTACTCACATCGCAAGCCAGGAGTGAGGGAAAAGGGGAAGGGGCCGGGGCCCCATAATCCCCTCCAAGGGCTCACCTCCATGACCTAAGAACGTCCCATAGAGCCCCAACCTTTTGAAGGTTCCACCACCTCCTAACATTACTGTCCTGGGGACTGAGCCATTCACACATGGGCCCTGGGGGGACATTAAGCATCTGCTCTACAGCAGAGAGGCAGGGTGATTAGCTCTTGATACCCCAAATTGCAGAAATTTGAGGTTGTGTTTTCTTAGTCTATGAGTGTGGTGAAGTTTGTTGCAAGACTCTGGGGCTGAACTGCCCAGGCTGGAAAACGTGCTGTGCCGCCAGCCAGAGATGAAGGAAATAGCCGCTCTGTGTGTCTCCCTAACTGATGAGAAATAGAATACCTGTTGCAGAGTGAGTGAAAGCAGGCAAGTGACTTAGAGCTGTGCCTGGCCCACAGCATTATGTAACTCTTGGCTGATACTATTCCTTTTATAATAAAAGAACACACAAAGTATTTTTTTAAAGAAGAGAGAAAAGGCTAAATTATATTACACTGTCCTGTGAGAAAGATATCTCGCTATTCTTGGTAGCACTTCCTAGTTGGTGGCACTGCTTAGATTTTATTATTAATTGCCATTCTCACCCAAAAGGATGCAGGGTTTTCTTTTGAGCTGATTGGGAGATGCTTGTCTTGAAAATACCGAGAGTGAGTTATATTAACTACTACAATTACTCCTGTCTGTGCAGAAGGACTTTACAAGGAAAGATATATTTCAAATTCACATCTCCTTTTCTCAACGTTCAAGAAAAATACAGCATCCACTCACTTGAAATACCACGTTCCCTAGCCTGTGTTTGGACTTGCACAGTTGCTCTCAGCTCCCGGCCCCTGTTTACGTTCTCTCTAGCAGTTTCCTGGCAGGAGAGGGAATGAGCTATGCCTGGGAGAAGTGGCTGGGACAAGCCTTTCCCTAGTCAGCTTCCCTGCACCACTCTAGCAGGGATGACAAGTCTGACCCCACTGCAGTCACTCTTCCACATTTAACAGAATGGATGACCGGGGAGTAAGGAACCCGCCCAGATCAAACTGGAAGGTCTGTCGGTGCACTGCGAATGATGTCATTGTGGTTGAAGCCATGACGATTTGGTTGCACATGCCAACCAAATTTGACCGCGGAGTGAAGGATGATCTTTTCTGCATCTTGTCACTGGGTGACCACTGTGTCCTTTGGTTCTTGTCTTCATTGTCCGTAAGTGGTGAAGGACTAAGGAAAATTGATTTCACTGATGACGGCTGACTTAACCGGATCTTACTGTATCGAAGAGGAGACTTCTCAAGAGGCATGCTCAACATCATTGGGTTTTTGTGTTCTCAGTGTTTGGTAAATGCCACGGGCAACTGAGAACTGGGATGTGGCACTCCGGACATGACATGCAGGAGAAACCCACTCAACAAGGGAACTTCCTAGTGTGGGATGGCTGCTGCAGGCCACCCAGCCCTCTCATCTGTCAGCAGCTCCTCACCTACTACCCATTCTCTGACTCCGTCACTGTACATCTTCTCAGTAGCTGGCCATCCCTGCAGTGCTGCGGAGAAGAGGAGCCAGAGGGTGAGCTTGCTGCAATCTTTGCTGTGACTTAACACACACTACCTGTACCTGCCTAGTTTCCTCACCTCCTGTCTCAGGAGAGGGACCTTCTTGCCTCATCTCTGAGGCCTGGGCCCCATCCCCACCCACATCCCTTTTAACCTTCTGAGAGATGTTTCCCACTTGACCTTATACCTCTAATCCCCAATTGCCTCTGAGCACCTGAAATCTACTCCACTCTTCCCCGTTTTAAAAAACTATTGTTGTTAGGTGCTTTTGAATCAGGGCCAACTCATAGTGACCCTATGTATGACAGAACAGAATATTCTCCAACACTGTGCCATGCACACCATCTTTTTTATGTTTAGGCCCATTGTTGTAGCCACTATGTCAATCCATCTAGTTGAGGGTCTTCCTTTTTTTAATTGACCCACCGCTCTTCCAAACATGATGTCCGTCTCCAGGGATTGGTCCTAACAACATGCCCAAAATATGTTAAGACTCAGACCAGCCACCCTTGCTTCTAAGGAGCACTCTGGTTGCACTTCTTCTAGCACAGATCTGTTGGTTCTCTTGATAGTCCATGGTATATTGAGTATTCTTCTCTAGTACCATAATTCAAAAGCATCAGTTCTTTTCTTGTCTCCCTTATTCAATGTCCAGCTTTCACAAGCTTATGATACAATTGAAAATACCATGGCATCTGTCAAGTGCACCTTCATCTTCAATGTGACATCTTTACCATAGGCCTTTAATATTACCGCCCCGTTTAGTTACTGCTCTGTTCACTTCTGCCAGGACCCCATTGTTGGAAGAACGGTCTCTATTTGCTGCCTCCCCTGCCTCCCTCCTGGCTTTCTTGTCTGGCTTTTGCGCTTGGGACCCAATGGTTCCTACTCCAGCCAGACATGATGGGCACCCTGCAGTGCCTCCTGTTGTCCCAGCCAACAAATGTATTTGGCTTCCTGTCTTCCGTGATCTCTTTCTGGTGAGCCGTGTTTGATGTGCGCTCCTCCAGGGCGCTCAAAGACGCTACCCCATCCCTCCAGCATTTTCTCCCTCATTGCATTTTGCAGATTCTTTCGTCCATTTCTAAGCTCCACGCTTCTGTTTAGATGCTAGCCGAATACCTCCACTCTGATACCTTGCCTGGCACCTCCTATTCAATAGCTTCCCGAGTGACCACGTTACCTAGGCTTGCAGCCTGTAGCTAACTGATTTCAGTCTTCTCTCTCCTCATCTTGAAACCTACTAGGAAGCCAAATCTGGTCAAAATTCTGCATCTCAACAGTTCTCACATTTGTCTCCTTTTTCTGTCTCCAGTAAGTCTTTCATAGTTTCCATCATCTTTAACTTAAATTAGTACATTAGCAACCCTGTCCCGGCTCCCAGTCATCTCTCCTGATCCTGTCCAGAGTGGTGGCTCTCAAAGCATCTTCATGCTGCTTCCCAGCTCAGGCTCTACCTGTTTGTATAATGCCCCGCACCCAGCTCTGCTGGGGCCTCTGTCCTGTGCGTGAACAGGCCATCAGAGCACTGAAGAGTCCTCCGGGAGGTGGAGAAGAGAGTTCTTCCGCACTCCACACAGCAGAACCTTGTGAAAATCCTGACACCCACCAGTGCCACCTTCCGCGGCTCCTGATCTTAGGCTGCCGGTTTCTCCCATCCCTTCCATCCTTCCCTCACTCACCACTCTGTGCTTCCCAGCCTCAGCCTCTCCCGCCTGGACTGACCTTCCCTTATTTCTCCCCTTGTTCTTCCTCAGAGCAGCTTGGCTCTTCCCTCAATATTTGGATCCTTAAGTGTCATTCCTGTCATGGCTGTTTTGTTCGCCCGGAAGTGGATTCTGAGCAAGGACACATTCTGGTCTGGCAACACCACTTCAGAGCTGTGGGACCTCTCCGAGCTTTAGTTTCCTCATCTTTAAGATGGAGCTTCACAAGCTTCCAGTGAAGACTAAATTAATGCGTGGAGAATGCTTAATGCCCTGTGTGGCACATCGTAGTGGTCAGTAAAGCTCGCTAGGATGGAAATAATGACTGCTCTTGCTACTAAAAATGTCACTTTTGGGTTTCCATCCTTGACTTTCTAGGCCAGATTAGAGCGCCCTCTTCTGGATACTGACAGCACCCTCTGTCTCTGTTAAATGATAATTGCCAGGTTGTGGAGGGAAGGAGGGAAGGATGGTGATGTCTCATATACCACCCAGCACCTAGCCTTGTACTTGATGTGTAATTAGCTAATTTGAACTCAGTGTTGTTTTTTTTTCCTGCAATTCTTGGGGATTGAACCCAGGGTTTCATGCATGCTTTGCAAGCGCTATACCACTGAGCTGCATCCCAAGCCCATTAGCCCATTTTTTACTCTTTTTGTCTTGAGGCAGGCTGCCTCTGGCATCAAACCTGTGATCCTCCCGCCTTGCCTCCTGAGCTGCTAGGATTACAGGCATGCGCCATTGTGTCCAGCTCAATAAGCATTTTTTGAACCAAATCAAATGACTTATATAAAAAACATTCCAATTACATTCTGCTTCTTACCTTGAAAAAGTTGCCCTATTAAAAAATAAAAAAGCAGACATAACTGTCATCTGGGGTTTGTCTTCAACCTAGCATTATGGAGGGACCCTGAGCGAGCGCTCTGGGTATGCAGATCCTGGAGCTCCTCTACCTAAGGGATTTTTCCAGGTCTAAAATTCTTCAATTCTGCAAGAATAGTGTGGAATGGGTGTGGAGCACACTTTTAGGACATTCAGAGTTTCCTTTATGCTGATGATTTTTTTCTCTTAGCTGATGATACTGCATGGATTTGTAGGTTCTTTCCTAGTGGTGGGGAATTTTTAATGAGAGGGTCTCAAAAAGCCACAAAGAAGTCTGGTAGATTCTCCTCAGGTTAAACACAGCATCCCTTCTTATATTTACTTTTGATCTGTGTTTCTGAGATGACTTCTATAATTATATTTAAGAATTTAGTATCAGCCAGGCAAAGTGTTGCACATTTATAATTCCAGTGACTCAGGAGGCTAAGACAGGAGGATCACAAATTCGAGGCCAAAGGCAGTCTATGCAACTTAGTGAGACTGTGTCTCAAAATAAAAAAAATAAGAAAGGTGCCTGGCTGCACTTTACTAGCATGGGTGATGCCCTGGGTTAAATGCCCAAGACCACAGGAAAAAAAAATCAGAAATATTGTCTATTTTTGATGTGTGTACCACTGGCATTTTTTAGGACTTCTGATTCTGAAAGTTTCATTTCTTCAGATGCATACACATAAATATGCGTACACACACTTTTAAAAGAATATATTTGTATTACATGTAAGTATATATACTTAAAATATATGTATTATTTATAATTGTGGCAAAATATGTAACAAAATTTACTATTTTAAGCATTTTGAGTATACTGTTAAAAGGTATTAAATACATTCACATTATTGGATAACCATTGCCACCATCCATCCCCAGAGCTCCTTTCATCTTGCAAAACTGAAAATGTAGCCGGGCGCGCGGTGGTGTATGCCTGTAATCCCAGCAATTTGGGAGGCGGAGGAAGGAGGATTGCAAGTTCAAGACCAGAGGCAGTCTGCATAACTTAGCAAGATCATGTCTCATAAAAGTAAAAATAAATAAATAAACGAAAATTTAAAAAGGCTGAGGGTGCAGCTCAGTGGTCCAGCACTTGCAGAGCATACAAGCACAAGGTCCTGGGTTCAACCCTCAGTACTGTGGGGAAAAAAAACTGAAAATGTATACCTTTCAAGCAACAAATTTCTATTTTGCCTGGAAATCACGTTTTTTTCCTATTTTAGTGACTTAATTGTCCCCCTGGGAAAAATGAGTAGGCTAAATCTGTGAGAAGGAGATGCCAAGCAGAAGGGACTGGCTCACGTGGCTGGGTAATATTCCATTGAATAACATATTCTCTTTATCCATTCATCTGTTGATGGACACTTGGATTGTTTCTATCTTTTTGCTATTGTGAATAGTGCTGCCGTGAACATGGTTGTACATATAACCTGTTTGAGTCCCTGTCTTCAGTTCTTTTGAACCTAATGATTTCTGTTGTATTTATGGACTCCTCCTTCCCTCTTTTGTCCATTTGCTACTTTTCCCCCATGATCTTTTTAGGCCATTGTCTTGGTACTACAGATGCTCCTCCACTTTCAGGGGAACTTCAGCCAGACAAATCCATCAAAAGTTGAAAATACTGTGTGTGGAAAATGCATTAATATCCCTGTGTTACAGAATATCAGGTTAGCAACACAGTGCACTGAGCCCATGGCTGACAGGGAGCTGCAGTACCCAGCATCACCAGAGTAGTGGACTACATGTTGCTGAATGTATATTGCTTTCATACCATCATGAAGCAAAAAAAATCATAAGTCAAACCATTGTAATTCAGGGGCCATCCATAATGGTTCTACTGTCGAGATTCCCATGTTTCAGTAGGCCTCTCACAGAGCTGCTACGTGGAGAAAACAATAGGAAAGCTAAGAAATATAATTAATTTCCACCTCCTGCACATCCACTAATTCCTGCTATTTTCTGCAGGCATGCCAGTGGCCTCCAAATTAAAGAAAAGAAATCCCTTAGCAGTAGGGAAGATGTTTGTGGCTTTTGCCATTCTGTATTTTGAAATTTAACTCTTAATAGTAGCAACTTCTTCATGTATCAGTCTTTAAATTGTGATACAGTTACCTGATTTTTCTTATTAGGAAAACAATATATGACAATCAGAGTAACATAGAAAAGATAATACATATAGTAGCACTACAGAAAGGCAGCCATTATTGACATTTTGATTCATAGTCTTCTAGTCTTTTTAATGTAAATTTTTATGTAATGGGCTCATATGAACATTCCTTTGTCTTAAAAAGTGTAAATAATGATTCTGTATAGCTGAGAAATGTATGTGTATATATATGTGTGTGTGTGTATATTATATATATATACACACATACGTACACACACGTATATATAGAACTCATTACTTTAAATAGCCTTTTTCCAATTATAAAAACAATACTTTTCCTATGAAAAATGTCAAACATCTTAAAATTATAAAGAATAATGAAAAGTCTAAATTCTCTTCTGCCCCTTCATAAACTCTTTACATGTATCCTTTCTCAATTTCTTTCCAGATTGTCTCATTTTAGGAATAGTGTCTCCTTTCCTTCTTTCCTTTCCTTCCTTCCTTCGTGCCTTCCTCCCTATAGCAATATTCATGTATTTATACACAATTTTATGTCCAGAACTTTCACCTATTCTGTGATTTCCAGTATCATTAAATGTTCTTGGAAAGCCATTATTTAAATAGAAGAGTTTTCTCTGGCTTATTTTGTCATGTGCTTCCCTTCACTTTTGAATGCTTACGTTCCCAGTGTTATGTTATTTTAAGTTCGTCCTTGAGTAGTTGTTTTCTTGTGCATCTATGATTATTTCCTCAGGTGATATTTGTTGACGTGAGTCAAAACCATCTTTGGCTTAAAGGGTATATGTTGTGTCGCTGTTTTCCTGACATGGCTGTCTTACCACACTTCACTGCTTTCACACTTTCTGTTGTCTCTCTTTGTGAATTTGATGAAAATAATCTTGGTGTTTGGAAGCAAAGATGAACATTTTTTTTCCTCATTAATTGGCTTTTTTTGTGTGTAAATTTATATTAACATATTTCACCTTTCACATTCACAAATGCTATAAAATATGTTATCCTGTTATAAGTACTTTTTTGCTTTTTGATTTTGTTTGCTGGTTTTCGATACATAGGCATTTTACACCTTAGTGTAGTCAGATTGATTTCTGTTTGCCTTGCCTTTTGTTACTTTTTTCTTTGCTTTTTATAAAGCAAAACTTACTTTCCCATCCCAAACTCAGAAATACTTCCTTCTAATTTAGTTTTCTTTTACATTTAGCTTAATCTCCACAGCATTAGTTTTGGTAAATATTATGAAGTGGGGATTCCTTGAATATTATTTTGCTCTTCTGTTTATCCAAACTCCCAGTATAGTTGTGATGGGAACCAAAACAAGTGCTTTTTCTTATTTTAGTGCCTTGAATGTCCCTGTAGGGAAAATAAAGACCCTGCACTTGTGGAAGGGAGGAGCCAGGGAGAGAGACTTGTGCCTTTGCAGAAGCTTCCCCTGTCCAGAACTGGACCTGTCCCCTGTCGGCCCTGATATTCAGCACAAGCTATGGGGGCAGAGGACAGGACAGGAATAGGGTCAGTGGATCTGTAAGAGTTGGGGGCCAGGTAATTCTAGGTAGTGTAGAGTCAAGTCTACATCTCAACTCTGTTTTGGTTATTCATGACTAAGATAAGGAACCAGGGGTCAGCTCTGTGGAGAGTTAACTTGAACCTCAGGTTAGAAATGGTGGAAAAGAGCCCCAACCAGAGAAGTCAGACATCTTGGGTCTGATTTCCAACGTTGGTCAACTATTTGTGTAGCATAGCAATCTCTTCTCTCATTGCCTGACCTTTTTTTTTTTTTTTTTTTGGCACCCGATACTCAGGGCTGAACCCAGGGCCTATGTGCATGCTTTTCCAAGTGCTCTGTCACTAAGCTGCACCTCCAGCTCCTTGTTTTATGTTTTTTTTTTTTTTTTTTTTTTCAGACAGGGTCTCATTAAGTTACAGAGGCTGCCTCTGGCCTCAAACCTACAGTCCTCCTGCCTCTGCCTCCTAAATCACTGGGATTACAGGCATGCACACCCGTGCCCAATTCTCATTGCCTAACTTAAAAAATGAAATAAGATGGATCCTCTCTCAGACTCATTCTAAATAAGTTATAGTCTAAGCAAATGGCAGAACCAGTTTTGCCATGGATTTGTTGCAGATAATTCTTGGTAACTACTATAGCTCATCTTTCTTTAATTTGGTCAGCTACTGTGATACCAAGTTTAGTAAGATAACAAATATAATTTAATACTCCACCTTGGAAGAATTTATGCTTCTTACCTTCCCTAACTCTTCTTAATCTACCATAAATTTCCATCCTGAAAGATTTTCTGTCTTTCCTAATAATCTTTTTTCTCCCTAGCTACTTCTATTTAAGAATTAAAGAAAGATGAGCTAATGATCAACAAAATCTAGAACTAATTGCTGTCTTTGACCTCACCTTGCTGTTTACCCAGAGCTATTAAAATTTTTTCTAAAAGGCTGAAATAAAAATAAGAACATTGTTGTTGTTAGGTGCCATCGAGTCGTGTCCGGCTCAGAGAGTTTTCAGTGGCTGACTGTTTTGGGATTGCCTCAGGAGTGGATTGCCACATCCTTTTCCCACTTTTGTGGGTGCTGGGACTCTAACTTGGGACCTCAAAAACTGCAGAGAAGTTGCCCTACCAACTGAGCTAAATCCCAGCCCTCCCCCCAAATAAGAATAGTACTTTGAAAAATATGAAGTGTTAAAGTGATGGCTTAGTGTTGTTGTTAGGTGCCATTGAGTTAGGTCTGACTCATAGCGCCCCTATGTAGAACAGAAGTAAACACTCCTCAACACTGTGCTGTCCCCAGTACTCTGTCAGTGCTTCTCTGGTATTCATTGGGTTTTCAGTGACTGATTATTTCAGGAATGAGCTGGGAAATACAAATACTGGCTCTCGATCATGTTAACTTTTATTAGTATTAATAAATTATTGTGTATTAATATGGGTAACAGAAATTTCATTGAGAAACAAAACAGCCACCATCCAAACCTTTATAATTTCAAATATATTTACATTTATATATATTTTAGGAAAACAGCACAAAGAATACATCTCAAGTAGTTTTTGCAATATGAAGTTATCTATTGATTAATCCACTACTCCTTTATGATGTTTTAACCTTCACGTCTCACTTTTTGATTTCTACAGTGAGTGAACATGGTCTGATATCTGTGTCATAACTTATATAACACCCAAGGATAATTCAGATAGTGTTTAATGATGAATTGTTTGTTTCAAGTTTAGATCCCTCAGATGAAAATCTGTATGACTTTAACATTTTCCTTCTGAAGATGTGCTTCCTGAAATCTCTAGAACTTACGTGGAACTCAATAAATCGAAGCAGTTTTCTTTTTTGTGCTCTTGGAACCCACAGCACTATAAAGAAAGCGTAAGTATTTATACATAGCTACAACCTGTGTGTTGTTTGATTACAGTCTGTACTAAGTGATCTCCAAATAATGTTGAAAAATAGCCTTTCATGTAAACTGTGAATGGATATGATCTTCAAAGACATAGTTCCTTTAATAATTAAACTTTAATTTCTCACCGTGCACTGCTTTGATCTTAATAATATTTTTTAAAACAGTCCTGGGGGTTTATTTTCAAGGCTTCCAAACATACATCTTATTTCTCAAAAGCCATAATAAATTCACAGGTTGACATATCCCAAAGATACTATTTTTCAACTTCAGTTAAGTTTATTTTCCCCACTGTGCTAATCGGCTGCATAATTTTCTTTGCTGTGGGTCACATGACTCCTCCCGTCCATAACACACGCACTTAAAATTCTCACTTCCTGATTGAGCCATCAAGATTACGTAAAATGTAAATCAGCCTAAATACCTAAGAGCAGGAATTTTAAGGGGAAAATGCTGTTTTCTTTTTCTGTTTCATTATTAATCCTGGAGTGTATGCTTGCCTATTTGTATTTGGAGACAAGAAGCTGTAACGGGATTTCTTTTCCTTTTTTATCCCTTCCCTTTCAGATTGAATCAAACTTTGCTTTCATTATAAAAATAATGTGCCAACTAGATAGACTGTGGGGTGGTACAGTTGCAGGACTGAAATCAAAATGGTTGCGATTACTCAGAGATTCATTTACTTATTACTCTTTTCATGATCCGAACGAAGAGTCCAGCAGCTCTCAAAAGGTAACGATTTGATATTTCAGAAGTATAAATGGCCATTTAGCCTTTCTGCTGCCTGGTATAAATGAAAGTAATTTCTAGCAGGCAGAATGACACTTGTTTTATCACGGATCTTAAAAATCCATCACATGTTCTCAAAGCAGTTTGAGCTTTGACATGTACAGGGTCTTTTTAGTAGTTCCTTTAGTTTGAGTTAATTAATTTTTATTAACTGCGTGTCTTTCATTTTACTTTGACAAACAAGGGCTACAATTGTTCAAATATGTATTTCATGTTCTTTATGTCTTGATTACTGTAGTGCAAGGAGTTGATGTTTTGTAAGTGCAGTAAAGGAACAAGATTGTTATCAGTTGTTATCAGATAGGTTTTTAATTACTTTGTGAAATCGCACTATTGTTGCAGGACCAAGATTGAGTTTTATTTAGAGGTGAGTTATGGGTGGTGTTTGCACAGATGTAATTATGACCTGACCAATGATTATGACTATCCTTGGCTTTGATTTTGACATAATTAGGTAAAAAATTGGGGAGGGCGTAAGAGAACTGTGTCAGACTTACAGGAGAAAATTACTACTTTGAGAATGTCAATACTCAGATACAGCACCAAAAGCAGGTTCCATAAAAGGAAAAGCTTGATCAATTTGGCTTTATCAAACTGAAGAATGCTATATACTCTTTGAAACTCCAAAATACACTAAAATAAATTGTCCCCTAGAAAGGTTTGTGCGTATTCTTTATGCGTGGAAAGTAGGTCAGATCTCTCGCGAATGAGGCTCGCGGGCAGGAGTTCTTGCCAATATGGCGAGTGGTGGACGAGGAAGCCTGTCTCTTGGTCAGGGAAGAGGGTCAGAAGAAAGAATGACTTGGACTGGGACTGGATGCTGAAACTTGAAAAGTTTCCGATGTGTGACGTTTTGATTTTCCTGTAAAAGCAGCCAGAGAGATGTGATGCTTCCTAAAGGTCCTGGGAGAGTTTTGTGGGTTTAATGCTAATGCCACTGTCCTTACTGTTCTGCGTGGTATTTGTTTACCCGTGGGCTCTACGAGAGAGTTGGGGTGGCAGCAATGTGCAGCCAGCAGCAGAAAAGGTGCTAATACACGGCCAGTGATGTCACGAGTTACGAGACAGCGGTTTCAAAACAGTGCAGTAAACAAGGTCAAAGTGTCCCGTTTTGCTGGAAGATGGTTTGTTTTTATGAGTTGGACAGTACATGGATGAAGTAATTTTTCAAAACAAACTTCACATTTATATGTGTTCTTTCTTTCTTTTAGGATTTTAAAAAATTAGCCAGATGAGATTTAGTAATGGTTAAGTTTTGAAGCAGTTACATTTTTTTCCCTGTCTTTTATTGGTTTTTGTTTTTCACAGAGGAAATAAAAGTGATTCTGATCTAGGATTCTGAAATGCAGTTTGAGAGGGCAAGATAGGACCCGGTTTTTTCGAAGCATGACAAATAGCAGTCACAACCAGTAGGAAGATATTCCCTCTCATTTTGTACCTTCGATTCTTATTTAGACAGACGCCTAAGTACGAGAAAGTTAATGGCGCAGAATACTGCTGACTTGTGGCTCTGGTCCTAATGCCTTTTCCAACCTTGAACCTGAGAATGCCAGAGGCTCGAGTCTCTGGGCATTTGTGGGAATGGTTATCTGCCGGCCACAGGGTTCCTGAGGTAACAAGTGGGTGTCCCAGGTGTGTGTGTGTGTAGTAACAACAGCCGTGGGGCCACGTGGCACCCAGAGGTCGACTCGGTCTGCCCTGGGGATTCACGGCCCTCAGGATTGTCTTTGTGTCTCTGAGATGAACTGTGAACTTGGGGCATCTCGAGGCGCACGGGCGCTGTGTTGTTCCACAGCAAACCTGGGTGTGAGCACACACACAGCTTTTAAAGCGAAAGCAGGGACCTTGAGAAAGGAATTGCAGTCACCCGGTGCCCAACCGGCTCGCAGGGCTGGAAAGCAAAGTAAGTTTTGTTTGGTTCTTTCGTTGGTCTCTCTGCTGTATTTTCTTTTCTCGCTAATATTGTTAGACAGTATCTGGCACACTACAAGGTTTTTTTCCCCCTTCACTGTGAGGTGGGAGATGGAGTTTGTTACCGCTAATTGCTTCTTTTGTCTTTTTCTCTCTTCCCATATCTAACATGCTGGCTCCTTTTGTAGAGATAGGAGGAGACTGGAATGTATTATTAAGAAGAAAACCGAAAGCTTTTAAAATTAAATAGTCCAAGAAGTTTGCCGTTAGGTAAATGGCAGTGACACAGACAAGGCTTTTTCCGTGTTGTTGGCCAGGAGCTCCTTCAGCAAAACAGCCCCAGTTCACCGGCCTGAGTTTCATTTGGAAGCAGGACTGGGTGTGTGTCCCAGGGCAGCTGTGCAGGCAGAGGGTCCCCAAGTGGGAACTGTGCAGGAACCAGGTTGGAAATGGTGACAGGCAGGAGGCTGTAAGTTAAAAACGTGTTGGGAAATAGGAGCAGAGGGAACACACATTATTTAATGATACAGAAAAAGTATTGAGTATAAAGATGGGATAATATGTATAGAGACCTAGTCTTGTCAATGGAAACTGAACTTTTCCTTCATGTTAGGAACTTTTATGCCTTACAGATTTACAGAAAATGTGTCCTTTAGCCCTTAGAATATAAACAAGAGGGCTCATCACCTAAACAGAAGATTCTGTTACATCAGTCTTCATCTGCACTTGGCGATTTTCCATTCTGGGTTTTTTAAAATTTAATTTAATATAATTTTGTCATTATTTTATTTATTTATTTATTTGTTTGTTTGTTTATTTATTTATTTTTTGCTGAACCTGTCTCCAAAGATGTGACAGGGCCCGATAAATTTTTAATGGAAAGTTCTATGGCTTTGACAATGCAGAACAAATGCAAATGCAAAATGGTTTGTGATTTATAATTAAATGGTTTTTCCTTAATAAAATGGACTAGGGTTGCCAGAGAATGTTCTCAACTTTTTTTCCACTTGAGTAACACTTTGACGGTAGAAGGAGAGGCAGCGTAACTATGATGCAGAATGGGAAAGCAGAAGCAGGCGTCTGCCTTCTAAAGCCAGCGTGGAAAGTCCTGTGGATTTACGGTGAAGCATCCGCATCACAGCGACTCACCTTTTATCTCAAAGTGGTAGCGACGGGACTTGAAGTGGCTGTTTCATTCAGAACATTGCAGGCTCCTCATGAGCATCTGAAAATTACTAATTCAGCAAACTTCTTTAAATACCTTCCTTGTTAAGTGTGACGTAATTGGAGCTGTGGTTTTTTTACAATTAAATTTCGAGAGATTCCATTTGTAAATGAAAGATCAAGAGCAGTTTTAAGCAAGGGTGAGTGAGCAGAGCATTGCCATCCAAACGGTCTTGTTAAAGATGGTGCCAAGCAAGCAGGACTGTTCCCTTGTGAGCCGCCCCTCCTAATTAAAGGGAAAGGTGGCTGCCATCTGTCTGCTTTCATTCAAGGCAGTAGGGGCCCTGGGGTGGAAGGAAGCAACCCCCCCTTTTTTTCCTCCCACTGTTTTTTATAGTCAGCTTTCTCCCTAGTCACTGACCCAGAAGGCCATTGATGATCTATCTCAGAATGAACAGTACCATAAGCACACATGGCTTATGGGGGAAAACAGTTTATAACATGCATTTATCCATTTAGGATTCCTCCTGAATCATGTCTAAGAGTATTGTAATCTCCGTGTTGCTGTCTCTGCCCCTTTTTGGTTACCAAGGGCACTACTGGCAGGAAAAGCAGGGAGTTTTACTTGTACTGATTTTACTTTTTCATGAAAAGTGTTTCCATTCCCCTGGGCATAATCAGAAGATGGCAGCATGTGGCTGTGTACAGGGGATGTAAAGATGTGTCCTGGAGGTCATCTGTTAATTGTAATGCATATGTGTAATCTTGGAGGAGAACATGAATGAGATTGTTAACAAATTGTCCTCATCACTCCATGTCTGGGGCAGCTTCTTGAACCCGTCACTGGAATGTTCACATTGTTTCTCTTTCAGTTAAACAATAAGCTTGTTAGCTCCTGCCTCATGAGAATATGTTACAAGACAATTTAGTTAGTTTGGGTCATGGCTTCACTGCTTTTGAGATACAGAATATTCTAAGGATTGAGATTTCTTTCCTTGCTTTCCCAACCTCAACCAGTGGAAGAAATACGTGCTACTTTTAGGAGAGACTTCAATGATACTTTCTGCCTTTCACGAAACTTTACTGGAACTGGAAAATTCTGAAATCTTCAGTTACTTTTATTTTCAGTTTTTATGTACTGCAAAATGTTAACAGTCTTAAAAATAGGGGGTCCATATACACTGCTCAGCTTCCAGGCGGTAGTATGAACTCTCCAGCATACACTGGATCTCAGAACTCTCTTTGTGACATGGAAATGTGATATTTCTTAAACCTATGACAATGTATGTGTTAAGCCCAAATGTGAGTGTCATGGCTGTACTTTCATTTACAGCTCTTTTTTCAAATTTGTCACCAACTTGTAATGCACTTTCTTGGAAGGGTGGCCGTGCTGGTGCTGTGGGGACTAGAGAGATATCTATGCAGGTTTCTACACACATGAGTGTGCAGTTTGTATGGCCGGGTGAGGCTGGAAAAGTGGGTCCCTTTTCATCGGGGAAGGGCACACAGTGCTAAGATGCCAGGTCTTTTACATTTTGTAGCCTTTTTTCACCATGTAACAATTTTCGATACTTAACTAGATACTTAACTATTTATTTTAAGGTATTATTAAGATGAATTCACTTTCACCCATTAGTATTTATTTCAAGAGGACTAGATAAACTAAGTAAATGAAGTATGTCAGTAATGTGGTTAATACTTTAACTCACTTGGCAAGAGACATATAGACATACCAGTGAATGTTAGCTAGGAAGAATTTAAACTCCACGACCAGGATGCCACCTCTGCCAGGGACCGTTGAGAGCTTTCCCTGCTGTTGCCTCACAGCCTTCCCTCTTCCTTTTGCTGTCTGCAGTGGTGGAAATCTCTGCCCTCTTAGTAGAAGGGACTAATAGGTAGTGCTGAAGAATAAAGTAGATGATCCACACATGGATTTAAGTCTCTGATTCTTGTTGTCAGCGTCCAGTGGGCCATTTACTCCACCCCAGGGGTTAGTACTGCAGGGTCAGAAGTGAGCAGCTCACAGACCAGCATTCCACAAGGATGCTCTTCATGGGATAAATGACACAGGAAGAGGGTAACACTGCACACTGGCAGGTCCAACAGTAGAGGTACACGTGGCATTGCATGAGCCCAGATGGGGTTAAAATGAAATTTGAAGGTTGAGATTTGGTGGCGAAATGAGAATTTTCTGTGTTTTATAAAGTTCATAAGAGAATTTTGGAAATTAAAGCTCTTGAAATCTATAATTCTCAGCCACTTGAAAGGCTTTCATTATATTAGTAAGGCTTCCCCCCACCCCCAGAAGAAATTGTGGTTGTACAAAAAGTGAGGTCCAAAGGGTTTTGGACATTGTTAGGATAACTTCAGAGTCTCCAAAGGATACTACTTTGAAGACCAGTTGCTTTTCACATGTTAAAGGCAGATACTTGGGGCACCCAGAATACCCCCAACCATCACATGTCATCTTGTGTTTACTACTGAGAGGGGCTGTGTAGGCTGTGGGAGACAGTGAACGTGAAGGTGATGTGCTTGCATTTCTGAGTATGAGGGGCAAGAGGGCTTTTTCTCCTCCTCTTTCATGTTATATTCCAGAGGGGCAGAATTTCTGTCCTACAGCCAGTAGTTGATGTTCCTTGTGGATAATTACACTTAGAAATCATTTATGGAGTGTCACTCCATGCCAGGCCCTGACCAGTCAGAGGGCTGAGCTGGTTGAAGGGGACACCAAAGTCTTTCCTCATCTGTGAGCTCCTGGAGGTATATGTGTTGAGTCACCGTTCACTTGGTATGTTCCCCAGGCAAGACAGTGCAGGCTGTGACCTGAAGCTGCCCTTGAGGAGCTTGAGGTTAAGGTTCTGCACATAGATAAAATTAGAGGAAAGGTAGAGAGAGATCGCATATAAAAAGTAGAGAGCTAAACCAGGTGTGTAACTGCCTGTAATCCAAGCCACTTGGGAGGCAGGGGGATTGCAAGTTGGAGGCCAGAGGAAGCCCATAACTTAGTGAGACCCTAACTCAAGATAAAAACTAAGAAAGGGGGCTAGAGGGGGCAGTTTAGTGGCAGAGCCTGCAAAGCATGTGTGAGGTCCTGGGTTCAACATCCCAGCACTGTGCCCCCCGCCCCAAAAAAAAGTAGAAGGATAAATTACTCACACCATGATTTTTGTTTTGCAGTACTGGGGGTTGAACCCAGGGCCTTGCAGTTGCATGCTCTGCAAGTACTGGACCACTGAGCTGCACCCTCAGCCCATTTTTTTTTTGAGACAGCGTTCTGCTAAATTACACAGACTGCCTCTGGTCTCGAACTTGCGATCCTCCTGCCTCTGCCTCCCAAGCCGCTGGGGTTACAAGCGTGTGCCACCGCACCTGGCTTCACACCATGATTTTTGTAGAAAAGAAAGCTAAGCTTTGGGAGTTATGTGTCAAGAAATGCTTCCTGGATGAGAAGCATTTGACCTGGTCATCAAAAGAAAGGGAGTGTTGGACTTGGCCTTGGAAGAAAGAGGGCCCTCATCCAGGGGAACCCGAGAAGAGGTGTCAGTGGACATTGGAAATACCAGGGGTCAGAGTAGCTGGGCAGCAGGAGAGGTCTGTGGAAGTGAGCTCTGGGAAGGCCCTAAATGCCATTTGACCAAGAAATGTAGACCTAATACTGAGTCAGTAGGGAGCAGTTGAAGCCTTGTGGTCAGGAGGGTGGCAGTGGGATCATTCCTGACAGCCCAGACTGGTGTCAGTGTGAATATGGCTTGGGCAGTGAAGTGACCAAAGCTGGGGAGCCTGTTAGGGGGCCCAGGAAGGAGATAAGGAAGACCTAAGTGAGGGAGATACCATTGGAATGAGGAAGCTACACAGGCTTTACAGGAGGGACTCGGCAACTGCCTGAATAATAGGGGTTGGCTGGTGGAGACTATATTAGTTAACTTTCCATAGCTGTGATCAAAATAGCTGAGAGAATAGCTTAAAGGGAGCATTATTCTAGCTCACGGTTTCAGAGGGTTTGGTTCATGATGGCAGTGGGAGCACGTGAAGGTGGAGGCTGTTCATCTCATGGCAGAGAGGAAGCAGAGCAAAGGGAATATAGGAAGGGATCAGTGCAAGATGTAGCCCCCAAGGACATGCCCCCCAGCCACCTACTTCCTCTAAGTAAGCTCCACCTTCTGAGGTTTCTAGAATCTCCCAAGATAGCAATACCAGCTGGAGAACATGTGAGTCTGTTGAGGACATTTTACATTCAAACCTTAACAGAGGAGTAGAAACTACAATAGTTCTAGATGTTTGGACCCAGGTACCATTCACTTCTATGCTACCTGCTGGGCATTTCAAAGGTATTATTTAATCTTTAATTATTAATATTATTTAATATTCATTCTTATTTCAGAGATGAGAAAGCTCAGGCTCAGAGTAGGTTACAGTTGGTCCAAAGTTGTACTGCTAAGAGGATTTAGACCGAGATTTTGAGTGAGGACATTCCTGCCCGCAAGCCTGTGTTCTTCCTACCATACTTGGTTGTGACAAGAGCAGATGGGTACTCTCCAATCTACACATGCTCAGGCTGGATACTGGAAGGATTCCCACAGTTAGATGTCCATCAAGTGGATGGAGAGGTGGAGCTAAATCTAAGGACAAGATTAGGAGGACTGGGGAAGGGTTTAGAAATCCCCTCTATGTTCACTTATTCAGCAGGTATTTGTTGAGTGTCTTTAGGAACCAGTGCTCCTTGGCAAAGGGAATGCAGTGGTGAGGCGTGGCCCTTCACAGAGCTCCTAGGCTAGTACTCTTGGTGGAATATAATGCAGATTGGCTGTAGGAACCCCGGGTGGATGTTAGACTCTAACTGGGGTCAGGAAGCCTCTTCAAGTGATCGTAATACTTAATACTAGATTGAGATGATGACAGCCAAGTTAAAAAGTAAGGAAAAGGCATTTATTCCAGGCAGGGGAGAGTAAGTGTACTAAGACCCAGAGGCAAGAAAGGAACCTGGAACATCCGAAAAATAGGAAATTAAGAATGGAAGAAATACTGGCAGAGAGATACCGCCAGAGAGCTAGGCAGGAGCCAGAGCAGGACAGGCTTTGGCAGCTCTGTTAGGAAACTTGGTCTTTTTTAAGGAAATTAAGACAGCTTTAGTGACTTTTAAGGGGCTGGGATTTAGCTCAGTGGGTAGAGCGCTGCGCTGCAGTCTCCGACATTCCGAGTTCAATTCCCAGCACCGCAAAAATGGGAGAAGGGCCTGGCAATCCACTCCCAAGGCAATCCCGAAGCACTCAGCCATTGAAAACCCTATGAGGGTCGCTATTAGTCAGATACCGACTCGATGGCATCTAACAACAACAACAACAACAGTGACTTTTAAACACTGGGGTGACATGATCAGACTTGTGCTTTAGAAAGATCACCCTGCGATCTTTGGAGACTTGAACTTACAGCATCACATACTGGGAGCAGGAAAATTGGGCAGGAGACCATTCATGAGAGGCGTGTGGGTGAGAGACAGTGATTTGGATGGAGGGGAAGGACTCTGGCTCATGGGAAGTGTGGAAGATGTGTTAGGATTTGGGCGATTTTGGTGGCTGTGGAAGATGAGGGAGGGAGAGATAAAAATGAATGTGCAAGTTTCTGATTGAGACAGCTGGGTGGTGGTTAGCACTTAACTAGGGCACCCTGTGAGAGAATGAGATTTGGGGTGTGGGATATTCGGTTTGGTTATGCACATGTTGAGATCAGAGAGCTGGTATCCTAAGTAGGTGGTAAAGGAGGCTGAAGAACCAGGTGGGGTCAGAGAGGGAGTAATTTATTAGTGCAGAAGCGAGGCGGTTCAAGAAAAGCATGTAAACGATGGATATGGAGGGCTTTTCATGGATTTTATTCTGGAAGTTGGAGCTACCAAGGTGGTTGACAAAGAGAGGGGTGCGTGGGACCAATTACCAGCTGGGGAGAAGGGTGGAGATTGGGTGCCGAGGCGTGCCCTGCAAGTGGGCTTTCCAGGGATGGTGTGCACAGCTAGGGAGAGCCAGGGAAGGGGCAAATAGAACGCAGGGGGAACCTCTGAGAATGGTTAGAGGAGGAAGAGAGCAGGCAGGAGCTCTGAAGAGGAGAATAGGGAAAGAAAGGGCAGCGCAGATTCTAGAAGACCATAAGGGATCAAGTGCTGGAGGAGATGTGGGCGGATCCCTGCTGAGAAAAGCTTGGGAGCTGGCATGAGGTGTGTTAGTGCCTTGCAGAGAGCAGTTCTTGGGGTGCTAGAGGTGGAAGGGGCATGCGAGAAGTTAAGCAGTGAACGGAAATGGGTGAGTGCAGCCAGCAAGGACGATCTGCGTGCATTGGGAGAGATTTTAAGCTGAAAGGAAAAAGGCTTATGGTAGCCTTCAGATTGTGAATCTTTTGTAGCATAATGAATTATGAGTTCAGACAGACTTGGGTCTGAATCCCACCCTCTATCCCTAACCGGTTGTGTGAACTTGGTCAAATTACTTAAATTCTTTTTTTTTTTTTTTTTTTTTTGCGGTACTGAGGGTTGAACCTAGGGCCTGGCACTTGCATGCTTTGCAAGTGCTGGACCACTGAGCTGCACCCTCAGCCCTTTTTTTTTTTTTTTTTTTTTTTTTTTTTTTTTTTTTTTTTTTTTTTTTTTTTTTTTTTTTTTTACTTTTTGAGATAGGATCTCACTAAGTTACGCAGACGGCCTCTGGTCTCGAACTTGCCATCCTCCCTCCTCCACCTCCCAAGCCGCTGGGATTACAGGCGTGTGCCACCACGCCCGGCAGCATAATGAATTTTGATGATTTATATTTCTGTGATAGTCTAGAGTTTTCTGCTCTGTGTCTTTGGACTATTTACCTTCTCTGTGCTTCATTTGTAAAATGAGCACCTGCTTCATAGGGTTGTCCTGAAGATGAAGTGAGTTATGAAACCATGCCTGCCACAGAGTAACTATTATATAAATGATTGTTAATAAAGCAAAGAATATATAATAAAAATGCATAGCAACAGTCACATTTTCAGTGCTTTCTTCTTAGTACTGACAGTCATTCTGCAGTGTAAGTAGTTAGCAACCTTATTCAACAAACAAAAAGGAGTCCTGGGATGTTGTAACTAATTGATTCCAGGCCATCTTATTAATGATCAGTAAAACTGAGAGATAGGTCCCCTGGAGCCTCAGATGACCTGAGGTCACCCACAGGACTTCAGACCATGGTAGGAAGGACCATGGACTTGGAGCCGTTCAAAATAGGAAGCCAGGAGCAGCTGTCACCCGGGGTGCACTCTGCACTTTAGTAACCCCACCTTGTCTAGCATCTGCGTGGTACACAGGCAGTGCCTCTGGACCCTGTGGGTTTGTCCGTCCCAGGCAATGGAGGCCCAGCTGCCGAGGTGCCAGCTCTTCGGAAGCTTTTTGCAGACTTGACATTCACCTGTAACGAAGTGTGCCTTGTCTGACTCTCTGGCCTCTGCTGTGTTCCTGGAGTAGAAAGTGAAGTTACCAAGCAATCCAAAGGCTTTGCCCTCCGTAGAGAACAATCTGAGCCACCCCTCTTTGAAAGGATATTGTGATGGCTAATTTTGTGTCAGTTTGGCCAGGCCATACTCCCCAGAAACTTGGTCAAACACTAGACTTGATGTTCCTGTGCAGGTGTTCTTAAGATGAGATGAACATTGAAGTCAGTAGACCCTGGTTAAAACAGATTATCCTCCCAGATATATGTGGGCCAATCAGTTGAAGGCATTAAGAAAAAAAGACTGAAGTCCTCAGAGGAAGAAGGAATTCTGCCTGCAGACCCAAGACTGCAACATCAGCTCTTCCCGGGGTCAACAGCTGGCCTTACAGATTGTACACTCACCAGTGCCTGTAATCCCACAAGTTGATTCAATAAAATAAATCTCACTGTCTTCCCCTTGGCCCCAGCCCTCACTGGTTCTGTTCTGGAGAGCCCTGATTGATACAGATAGGAAGATACAGAGACGGAAATTGTTCACCGGTTGTTGATACAGGTTGACTATCCCTTATGCAAAATGCTTGGGACCAGAAGTATTTCAGATTGTGGAGTTTAGAATGCTTGCATATTTACCCCAGCTGAGCATCCCTGACCTGAACATCCAGCTTGATGCCTAAAAAATTCCAGGTTTTGGGTTTTCAGACCAGAGATGATGAACTTGAATTCACAGAAGGCAGCGTTGTGCCTCTCTCGGCATCCTTGGTGTACACACGTATTGCTTGTTACATAGATGAGAAAAGTGAATTGTAGAAGTGACATGCTGTCCCCACAGTGATGCAGAATGTTGATGGGAGAGCCAAGGGAAGACTGATTTCCTCTGGTGTCCTTTGGTTGCTTTTTTGCTATTTGTCACTCATGTTTTCATTAGCAAGGTAATAACATTACTGGGTAATAATGACTGGTAACTGCATAATTATTGCTAACATGGAATATTTAGTGTCTGTCAGGTACTGTTGTAATTGCTTCGCAGGTGTTAGTGATTGTAATTCTTACAACTACCAGATGAGATAGAAACTAAATATAATCCCCATGTTATGGCTTTTAAACGCTGAAGATCCGTGAGCAGCATGGTCATTGCTGCATAGCCAGTGAGTGAGAGAATGGGACTGGGGGTCTGGAGATTGTGCTGCCAAATACTCCACCCCGCTGCTTCCCAGCTTCAGACGTCCTGAACACAGCCCTCCGCCTCTCCCTTTAGAGCTTTGTCCACAGCATGCATCATGATGGGGTGCCCTCCCTGAGGCATGTGTTAAAGAGAAGGTACTGCTCAGTTATTTTTCAGGGGGCCATCTAATGCTTCTTACATTCTTGAAAATCAGAAAACAGTCCCTTTACAGCAGCATCAGAGGCCTCCTTCTGGGATGTGTTTGTAGTGACAGAACTTTGCTGTCAGTCCTACTGACACTGGTGGCCATCCCACTTCCCTAAGGTCATACAGTAATGTGGACTCTTGAGGATTCAGCCCTCAAGGCACAAGGATATTTTCCCTACCTGTGCTTTTAAGATGAGCGTACCCTCCTGGGCCAAAGCCAGGTACCATGTGGTTCTACCAGTAGCTCTTTTCCCCAAGGGAAGTCCAGAAGGTGTTACCTACATTCCTGTCATCTGCAGTCATGACTATCTTTATGACTTGTGCTCCATATTGGTCCAAGGCAACGCTTAAGTAATGCTGGTATTCTTTAAGGAATCAACAAATTCTGTATGTATAAAATGTTCCTGAAGTTCTGTGTTACCTCTGCCACTCCAGCATCTTCCCGCTGCCTCTCTTCATACACACACATACACATTCCTACTTTTGTTTCCTATTTCTTAAACGTGTATCCTTGCTTTCTAAATGAAATACATGTTAATTCATGGAAAACTACTTTGTAAACTGAAACTGTGTTATTTATATTCTGTACCATTTTCCCCCTCGGTGTTCATTTCCTTTGCTTCTCATAACTGGGAACCAATAATACTGTGTTAAGTAGTATTATATAAGCCTATTTTTCCTCTTGGAGATAGTAAATTATGACTGTTTGACCAAAAAATGCAAATCAGAATTACACAATATTCAGTGCTTAGCCTCCATCTGCCTTTTATTCTTTTCTTTAGTTGGGCAAATATACAATGATGATTTCTGGCAGGGATAAAGTAAATAATTTGAATTTTTTTCTCTTGTAAAAAGATGGCATGGTATGTAAAAGAAGCTGGTAGGCCTGTATGTTTTATTAAATACTTAAACATGTGGGTCTGTGTACATATTTATTCTGGGAATTAAGACTTCTGTCTTTTTTTTCTTCTTTATCATTATTCTCTTTTTATTTCTTTTTATTTATTTTTTTGCAACACTGGAGGATTGAATTCAGGGCCTCATACATACTTTGCAAGTTATGCCTTCTTTTATGATTTTTTTACCTAAAAAAACCCCAGATAACTAGAAACTTCATTATTGTTAATATAAAATGGCTTAGAAATTATATCCACACCAAGGCCTTGCAATAACTTGCAATAAAAAACTCATTAACAGCCTGCTTTTTAGCAGACAGGCACCTTTGTATGGTTCTGAAAAGCTTCAAAGAAAGGCCATTTATGTTTGGAAATGACCAGTCAAAATAGCGAGATGGATACAGGCAAGAATGTAATTTTTAAAGATTTTAATGAGAAGTAGCGACACATGCAGCAAAATAGAAGGCAATCTTATCTTCTTGGAGCTATAAAATTAACACATTTAAAAGTGCACCCTCCCAACTGTCTCCAATTCAGGATTTCTGCCTGCACCGTCTTTTTGAATCTTATTCTGAATTTTTTATTCATTTTTTTTAGTAAGGAGGAAGAAAGAGTTCTCCTTAAGAACTTATTTGAAATTAATGTCAGCATTTTGTGTTCTTCAGAACATGGGGAAGGCTTGGTTGAAAAGGCAGCGATTTTCTCAGCACACCTCCGCCATGATGGAGAAACCGTTCTGCCTTAATTGTAATTCTTTCGTTCTCTGCCTTGCCAAGCCTGGTGGCTTCTGTTACAACATGTGTCAACTTCTCCCTTGGAGACTTACTCAGTCCAAGTTACCATAATATTTAGAATCAGCTACAAAGACATTTCTTCCCTAAACCACATGCCAAATCTAAATCAAACTATTTTCTCCTCCCTGGCCATTCAGATTGATCCAACTCTTATATAAAAGGGACAAGAAATATTCAGACCTCTTTGTGTTTTATGCCTGTTCAAACAGATAAATAAACAAGGTATATCATGCCTGGGGTTGCTTTAAGCTCAGTCACTTCCTTACAGTCACCTGTGATACTGTGTTCACTTTAAGAAGTGCATCTGAGATGTTCTAGAAGAAAACACCTTGAGTCTAGCTACAACAAACTCTTCACTGTCAGTGCTGATGGAGAAAATAACAGTAGCTTAAATTCACTGGCATTCAAAAGGGCACTGGGGTGTTGAGCTGCTTTTTGGACACCCTCAGCCTCTGGGGGCCAGAGACCCGCAGGAAAGGCAGGGGATCTTATCCTAAGTGGCCAGGGATCGTCCCCATGCTAAATAAACATAAACGGTGAACAGGTAGATCGGTTCATGTTGCTTTAAAGAAAGCAAGCCTGACAAAACAGAGAAGAGATTCTTGATTAATGCATTTGTACTTATCAAAGGTATCTATGTTCTATTCATCCTTGCTAAAGTAATGATATTCTATAACCAACTTTATCAGCACAAATTAATTTCCTCATTTATTAAGTAATACGAACTACTTGTAGCACAGTTTTTGTGAGGTGGCATTTCCATTTTATTTTATATTATTTTATCTTTAAGACAAGGTCTTGCTATGTAGCCCAGGCTGGCCTCAAACTTGCTGTCCTCCTGCCTCAGCCTACAGAGTGTTGGGATTACAAGCAAGTGCCGCCACAAGGGGCTGGCATTTCTTTTGGTATTGTGACTGTTATCCATTGCCTTGTTTATGGAAAAAGAGGGAGAGAAACAAGGAGATCTGCTTTAGATATGTTGAGTTTAGGATGTCGCTGAGAAACCCAATGGAAATGTTGAGTAGGCAGGTGGATGGAAATACCAGCACGTAGGTGGCATCTAAAGCTGTATTTAACCCATCAGTTGAGATCCTTATGTTAACAGTGAAGATTTTTCCTTGTTTCTTAAATACCTATCTGGTTGGGTGGTTTGTTTTTAAATCTAGTGTGGTCACCTTGCTGAGGTGTGACATGCAAGAGAAGGAATGGGAATAGGAGTTTTCAAGAAAGCGGAGGGAGAGTGTTTGGTGAGCTGAAAAGGGTGGTGTAGACATAAGGTTTTAGGATTAGTCCCTCCCTCTCTCTCAGTCCCTTTCTCTCTCAGAGTTCCCTGAGATCCAGATGAAACTATAGATAAATTTGCTTTGCCAACTGAGATGTGTTATACATGAAATCACTACATTAGATTATAACAACTTGTTACCTTTTAGCTAAGGGCTCATGTTCCTCCAGTGCCTACTTTACCTGTACTAACTTTTCCAATCTTTACCTAATCTGTGAGAAATGAGTCCCGTGTATTCATGCTTTACCTATGAAGAAACCACAGCTCACGAAGGGTAAACCAGTATTGGAATACATGGGGTCAGCTTCTAAAAACTCTGTTCTTGGCTCCTGTGTGGCATTGTTCTGAAAATGACAGGTTTCTGCCGGGCGTGGTAGCACATGCCTATAATCCCAGCAACTCGGGAGACGGAGCCAGGAAGATGGAGAGTTCGAGGTCAGAGGCAGCTTAGTAACTCGGCAAGACCCTGACTCAAAGTAAAAAATATACGGACTAGGGAGCAGCCCAGTAGCAGAGCACTTGCAGAGAACGAGAAATATATATGAAGCCCCGAGTTCAACCCGTAAGTACAGAAAAAGTTAAAAAAATGAATAGATTTCTCCCAACTCCTTCAGTTTCAGGAGTTCAGGGGTTTGGGGGTCACATTTCACTAAGTCTACAAACATCCCCTGGCCATGGTCCCCAGCAGAGGGCCTTCTCCACATGGACCTGGTGCTTCTGATCTCTGGCCTTCAAGGCGCTCACTTGGTGAAAATGATATCTGCTGGATTTAACCTGGTGAGGGAGCAGTGGCCAGGGACCAGAATCCGAGTCTCTTGCCTCTCAAGTGTCACATTTATTTTGTGTTAAGAAGCCATATCTCTCCGGGGGATCTGGCAGAAATTGGAAAGGGCTTAATTTTCCTGCAGTAAATACTAGAGAATCCTTTTTAAATCAAAGAAGCCAAACCCTGGCCAGGGAAAGCATTATTTTCATGGAGAACCTTTGACAAACTCGTTGTTGTTGTTGTTGTTGTTGTTGTTGTTGTTGTTAGGTGCCGTTGAGTCGGTATCCGACTCATAGTGACCCTCTGTACAACAGGGGAAACACTATTGTCAGTGCTTCGCTGCTGTTCATAGGGTTTTCAATGGCAGATTGATTTTTGGGAGGGGGTTGCCAGGTCCTTCTCCCAAGCCTACAGCTTCTGGTGTTCCCAGGCGGTCTCCCATCCAGGTACTACCCAGGCCCAACCCTGCGTAGCTTCCAAGATCTGATGGGATCGGATGCCACAGGGCTATGGCTGCAGGCTGACAAACTCATACAGGTGCTATAACTATAGATCGTGGACCACTGGCCCTTGGCTGTGTCTCTCAGTGGGACGCGCTGAAGGGATTAAGACCTCTGCTGTGGCTGAAAGGCTGCAGCTGGACCCGGAGACCTCTTAACAGGTAAGACTGGAACATGTGATGTCCTTTTCACAGAGTGGCCAGGTCACACCTGATTGCATCAGGAGGGTGTGATGGGAAGGTGACATTCAAATCACACTGTGGTGATTCAAGTCAGGACCAGACAAGCTAGCCTAGATGTCTGAATTGGCACCTCTTTGACTTTCTTGCTTGTGATGAATGCCATGCAGTTAGCTTGTTGTGTTTATGAAAGGCCACATCAGTCAAGGAAAAGATGTAAAAATCCAAGAGAAAGGAGAAGAAAATCTGAATTGAAAACAGAATGCAAGGAGCTTACAGACTAGTGGCAGATAGGCCCACAAGAGCAGCCGCAGGTTATGATGTGCCGTGAAGGAAAGGAACATCTACCCTAGAGGGTCCAAACAAAACCTGGAGTGTGTTAAAACTCTGTGAAGACTTTTAGAAGCTCAGCATAACTCTTCTGTTGTTACCTGCTAGAGGATACCTCTATCCACATAGAGACTTGGTTTTGTAAAGCTGTCCATTATAGAGGCGCTTTTGGAAATTGCTATTATAGGTTTTATTTATTTTTTCAACTAGATAGAGAAATAGGAAGCCAGGTAAGAGTTTTTTCTAACACATTCATGTGACAGTCTGTGGAAACTAATTTCTCATGTCTTTATTCCAGGGTTAGATGATGACTTTGAGTGTGATGAAAAGGAGAAAACTTTAAACTTTTTAATTTTTTAGAAGTAAGTTAGAGCTGTGATATACTTGGTTGCAGCCATACCACTGTGGCAATCCGATCCCATCAGATCTCGGAAGCGAAGCAGGATTGAGCCTGGTTAGTACTGGGATGGGAGACCGTCTGGGAACACCAGGTGCTATAGGCTTGGGAGAAGGACCCGGCAACCCACTCCTAAAGAGCAATCCGCCATTGAAAACCCTATGAATAGCAGAGAAGCACTGACAGTAGTGTTTCTTCTGTTGTACAGTGTGGCTACGAGTTGGACACAGACTTGACGGCACCTAACAACACCACGATGTACTTATTCTCTACCTTTTGCAGAAGAGGGGTTTGAACAGGGATAGCCCATTTATGGGGTCGTCCTAGCAGGGCCCTGAGAAGTCTCAGCAGTGTCCTCAAACTGAAAATGGTTTTGGTCCCCTTGCTCATAGAAGACTTGGGAGGCAGAAGAGCACATAGTGAAGAAAGACACCACTGTGCCGTACTGAGGAGTCTTGTGTGGCAGGGTGATTAGCTCCAGCTTAGCTTCTGAACTGGATCCTTCTGCAGGTGTGCTGGGAGCAGCTTGGCACGGTGCATTTCCTGTTTCCTGTCACTTTAAGGAGGATTGTGGAGCTTAGATTCTTTCCAGACCCCCTAGTAAAGCAGGGAGAGACAGTGAAGTCTTGTTCTGGGTCTGAATTCTTAGGATCTGTCTTTGGGTCCCCTCGGAGCAAATCACCTCTTCTTTGGTCCTTATGACTAAAAGCAGCCAGGACTTTTTAAACCAGCTAAATGTTAAAGATTTCCAAATGAGGAGAAAATGCATGCAGAAACTTACTAAAGCTAAAAATTATTTTTTATAACTTTTCTCATTAGGGACAAATCATTAGAGCATTAAGTTTGTTCAGGTTTGTGGTTGATCACACATTGAAGTAATTTTAAAATAAATCTTTCATTTTGACAGTAGTTCACTTCACTACCATCATTTATTGAGGTTCTGGTTTTTTTGTGAACAAATTAAATATGTTGCTTTATTTATGATATGAATTAAGTCTAGGTCCCAGTGATGGTTGGCATCTTCTAAATACCCAGATGGCCACATCGTTTGCCTTGGAGTAAAGACGTGTACAGGATTTTAATCACATCATGGTTTTTTGTTTTGTTTTGTTTTTTTCTCTTTTAAACATCGCCTTTTCAGCAGTTGCTTCTTAATGAGTGACTGATTATTTACTGCAGTCCATACAAGGAATTTGAACATTAAAAAATTCCAATCAGCATACAGATTGAAAAAAGTTTTTCCTGCTTAATTTCTTATTCCTTACACTAAAACAATAAAACTAAATTGTCCTCCCTCTGGACATGTAATGGGTTAAAAGATCCTATCCTTCCTTCTTGAAAACTTAGGTTTAATAAGTGAGTTCAGAGGAAATTTAATTACAGTTCCTAAACTATAAAAAGGTCTTAGAAAATGAAAATGGGAAGGGCGACAGTAACTTTTGCCTCTTGAATGAGTATAATCACCATTTGGGGAAAAAAAATAGTTACAAAGTCATTTTTACTTTACCTTCTCAGTTGTTTTTATCACTGAACACACTTGGATTTATTCTGAAAGCAGGAATAAGACACAGTTACCTACGTAGGTGAGCACTTTGGCGTCCAAAGACCAAACACGTGTGGACGGGTCAGCAGGACTACCTGAAGTCAGAAGGTGTATTCTTGTCAGTGCGAGTCTCAGATCAGAATTTTATCCTTTTTTGTCTTTGAAAGGATGTAACTCTCCATAGCAGATCATTCTCATGAAGCAAAATGGGCACAGCGACCTCACACAAGTGTGCTTTGGGAAGGCTCCTTCAGTTAAGATAGGAAAGAGCTGATGAAAGGGGATGAGTATCTCAGAAGCGAGAGCAGGTGCTTCCGTTGCCTCTGGGTCTTTTGGGCTCCGTCCACACACTTCCAGCACACGTGCGTGCACCCACACGGCCACTCACATACGTGTGCACACGGAGACGTCCCCGTTCACCTCTGCTTTTTTCTGCTTAGGCTGTCTTGAGCACTGTGGGTTCAGACTAGGGCTTGGGTTTAGAGGAAGTTATTAGTGCTCCAAAGGCAGGGGATTGAACCTCCAGAAAATATGTGGCAACAGAAAGTTTTTTTCTTTTTCATTTCCCTGGAGGTAGTGGATGATGCTTTCAGATCCTCACTGCAGATTTCCCAAGATGTCTATAGTTAGCACTGCACTTATAATGGAAATAAATGATCTGACACTCACATAGCTAAATATAATTTATAATTTTGATGTAAAGTTGAAACATGAAAGATCATGCTTTTGCAACTGCTCTGATGACTTACACAGGCAACTTGTAGATAATGACAAATTAAGCCTGCCAGCATCTAGCATTTTCCACCCATTTGTTCAGACACCTGCAGTTGGGTGCTAATGCGCATGTTTATTTGCTCAAAGTTAAATTATAAAGTCTCTAAAAGGATATGTCTCTCCCAGCCCTGCAAAGACTGCCCACGTTCAGGAGCTCCTTTTATTTCCCAGAATGCTAATGGATCAGTCCCACTAAGAAGAGGTCTCCTTTTAAATACAGGGAGCTTTTAGCCCTTCAGGGAAAGTGCTGATGTCTTTACCATCAGCAAAATCACTGCAAGCCTTCTCTGGGAAGTCTGCTCTGTGAGAAACAAGTCTTACTCAGGAGCTGTCATCAATCCAGATTTTTGAAGGCAATTAGCACTGGCCAAAGGTCTGTTTTATCAGCCCAGGGACTGCCTTGTTGTTGAAGCTCCATGCATTTGTCTCTGGTTGCACCGAACCCTCTGCAGCCACACAAGGTTATCAGAATGAGGCTAAAATACCCCTGCCACTGTGACAGAATAAGGCCCTTTTGGCTTGTGCCTTATTATTTGTCCCTCCAGTAGTTCCTACTGCTGTGACGTCAAGGCTGCCATTCAAAGCAGAGAAAGAGAAAACCGTGGCCTCTCTTTGCATCAGGAGCCCGGACAAGCTGTTGTTTCTCAGGCATCCACAACTCTCTGTCTGGCAAAGCTGTGCATTCCATGCCTGGGTGACCTGGTTAAATGGAGGAAACCAAATGCTGTCCGCTGAATGGTCTCCAAAACAAGCATTCCGCCCGGAGCGTCTCGAGCACAGGCTTCACTGCTTCTGGGGGCTGAATGGCATGACAGCGCTACTTTGCGCCAGCTGCTTGTGCATTCAGCTGCTGTTCAGTCTTCCAGGCAGGAATATCATTATCAGGGGCCTTGATTAACAGACACTTTAGCAACATCATTATTCTGCCTCTGGGTCAGTGCTGCAAAATCCTTTTTGGAAAAGCAGTGCCGTATTAAAAATCTTTTGGACTCGTAGTCAAAAGTGCCAAACTGCTGAACTGCCACCTCTTCTAGCCCCCTGTACCCCCTCTGCCCTCTCGTACTTCTGCTCATCCCAGTCCCCAGTTTCAGATTTCTGAAATCTAGAAAGGCTTTTGTCTATGTTTACATATTAATTTTGCACTGTTCCTTGTTGAACATGCATGTACTTTGCACACAAGTGAAAAACAATCAGAACTATAATGTGTAGCTCATGGCTCTTAATGATGAGTAAATAGCACCTTTGCTTTTTGGAGAGAAAGAGGGAGCAGTCTCAGATTATTACAGAACCATCTCTTCAGGAAGAAATTACCATCTCTATAGCAGACAATAATCTTGCAAGGGCCGAAGCTCCCTAACAATGTTCTGATCCTCAGCAGTGGATGCCACAGAATTTACTGACTCAAGACTGAATCTTCTCAAGGCAAGCCTCCTTGAGTTTCTTTCCGGCATGGGAAATAGCTTTATTTTATTGGATTCTTGGAGGTGAACATTATAGTCACCAGAAAAAGCAAGCTTAAAACCACACTTTGTATTCCAGAGTTGTTTTAGTCAAGTCAATATGCACTTGAGGTTTTGCATTACAAATCCCACTAAATCTTTCTGAAATAGCCTTTTCTGAACCTTTGATTGAAGGATATTTGTAGAAAACAAAACCATCGAGTCTACTATATATACAAGTATACATAGACGTTTTATGTCAGAAGGGATCTTGATACAGTGAGGCCTGTTAAAAGTGAATTATTATAAGAACGAATTCTTTCAGATTCTCTACTTTTGTCATTTGAAAAGAAATGGAGATCTTCAGATGACGTAAAGGTAGAATGGATACAGCGAGTCATATAAGATAGGGATTTATATGGAGGGTTTACTAGCTGCAGTCTAGTGTTTCCTCCATAGTCAGACTTGGCCAAGGGCCGGCCTAATGCCATACAAATGCCATTTAGGAACAGTGGCGGGAATGGGATGTAGAGCCAATGAGCCTGGATTCTTCATGGTTGCCTTGGACTAGGTGAGCCTGAGACAGAAACTAGGACATTACTTTCCAGTTGGGCACTGGAAAATTAGTCCTTACTTTGTTGACAATATTCCTATGTCAATCTTTTTCTCCTTCCTTTTTCTGTTACTACCATTTCAGGAGGTCCTTGTTACCTGAAGGAACCTGGCACCGCAAAACTATTACTTCCTTAAGAGAATCGACTTCACACTGAATCAACCATTTGAAACAAAAAGTAAAATGCCTTTAGAAATATTTTATTGGGTCCAAGTCTTGGAAAATAAAAAGAAAGTTGAAGCCAGGTGCAGTTGTGCACACCTGTAATCCCAGCAACTCGGAAAGCTGAGACAGTAAGATTTCAAATTGGAGGCCAGAGGCAACTAATGTGATCAGTGAGACCCTGTCTCAAAAAAAAAAAAAAAAAAAAAAAAAAAAGGCTGGAAGTACAGTTCACTGGTGGAACAGTTGCCTAGCATGCATGAGGCCCTGGGTATTAAAAAAAGGGGGGTAAAGGGGGAGATTTGAGACAATGTTATTTCTTCAAAGACTGAGTGTTGTCTTTGGAGGCAGAATCTTAAGGGAGTGATTTTAGTAGAAACATTCAAATTTTCCCAAAACCCTCATTTTAACTTTTAATATACAAACCATTCTCTTAAAAAAAAAAAAAAATCCCTTACCTCTCATATAATCATTTGTGTTGGCTTTCTCTTCTTCAAATTTAACTGTCAGACTAGACTCTGCCAATGACTATGTGACTCAAGTGGGTCTTACATGCAGTAGTGCCATATTTGTTAACTTTATAAAACTCTGCAAGTTGCACATTACAGGAAGACTACATTGTGTTCACGCTGTTTTATGTGGTATCAGCCAACTAAGAAGTGATCAGGAATAGATGCTGATAGCAACAAGGACTATTACAAAAACCCAGAAGCTGAAGAGCTTAAATCTTAGCCTTTGTTGTTGGGTGCCATTGAGTCAGACCCAAGTCACAGCAATCCTCAATACAACAGAATGAAACACTACCCAACACTGTGCAATGTACACAATCTTTTTATGTCTGAGCACAGTGTTGCAGCCACTATGTTTCTTCTCATCTAGAGTCATGCCACATCAGCAAAAGGAAGTCCCAGGGGCTTTACTTCATTCCTGTCATTAAGGTCAACTCTACTTTGAGGAAGTAGCTCTTTCCTAATCCTCTCTAGAATGCCTTCTGGCCTGGGGGTCTCCTTTTCTGGCACTATATTTGATGCAGTACTTCTCTGCTATTCATAGGGTTTTCAATGGCTTATTGTTTCAGGAGTGGGCTGCCAGGTCCTTCTCCCTAGTTTGTCTTGTGCAAGCTCAGCTGAAACCTGTCCACTGTGGGTGGCCTTGCTAGTATCTGCAATATCGGTGGTGTAGCTTTCAGCATCACAGCAACATGCAAGGCCCCACAGCATGACAAGCCGACAGCCTAGATGTAGCAAGATCATTAAAGATTTTTGAGAAGTAGCATGACGTGAGGAAACTAAGTTTCAGGAGATGATAGTTGGTGGCTTTGTATACCATGCAGTTAGCTAATATAATTTGACAGCCATTTTCTTAATGTAATAGGTGAAAACACAGAGCTCCACGAAAACTAAGTAGTTTTCTTGGGATCACGTGGTTTGTTTCTCCTGGAGCTGAGCCAAGACCCCAATCTTTTTACCATCTACTGTGTCTTCCGCCATGATTGCTCATCAAGGGAGACCATTAAAGGGTCACTTGTCTAGAAACAAAGTGGCAAAGGTCCTAAGTGCCTCTTGCAACTGAGAGTGGGAGGGAGAAGACAGAGGCAGCAGATACAGAAAAGCAGCCACTAGACATGGTGACAACCTAGCCCAACACAGCTTGGTGAAGGTGGGGGCCAAGGGTCCAACTATCAGGGCTGGCTGAATGGCTGTGCAGTTAATTAAGGTAAAAGAAGTCAAACCTGTATGTGATTTGCTTTCCGATGAGCTTCCAGGAATTGTCCTATGCAGGTAGAAATAAGTTAAAGATGGAGAATTCAAGGTGGGAGAAGAGGCCAGTACTGAAAAAGAACTTTGAGACTAATGCCAGAGAATGAGAATTGAAATCGTTGTATTGTACGTAAATATGTGAGTGTGTGTTTTAAACTGGAGTTGGTGGCGTCTTCCCAATTCAAGGCTGGGCCACATGATTACATATTGTCCAGTTGAATCACAGACTTTCACACCTTCATCAGAAGGACGAACTGGGCCCTCGGTTCCTGTGTGCTTGTGTGTTTGTTTTGTTGGATGGATCCTGCTGTGGCACTAAGAGACAGACTTTGCTGGGCTCTGTTTTGTAAACAAATCTGTTCACACACGTTTTCTTCTATCATTGGATGTGTACGCTGGCTCTGCTTTTTCCCACCGACACACAGAAGCCTAGGAATTTTGAAGCTTGTTTTCTTTTAGAAATAGGCATGGGGGATAAAAAAAATGTAGGCGTACATTTAAAATGTCCACCTCTACCCTACGAAAAGTGTTTGGCTCTTCACCATTTTCTCTCTCCTATGAACTCTGCAAGTATATTACAGCCCAGTCCACACAGCATCCATGGGAGGTGTCCTTTAAGCCTCCATAAAACTGTGGACTAAACTCAGGAGAAAGAGAAAGCCTTTTTGCCCTTCAAGTTCATTCTGTGGGCCATAAGTGGGATTAGTCACCTCAAATGATAAAGCATAATATGGTTTTTCCCAAGGGTGAGTGATTCATCCCTTTGATAGATTGGAACATGAACTTAATATATCTATACACAGTCACTTCCTACTTGTAGTTTTTGCTTGATTTACTTAATATTCTAGCCAGGTTCAAGTTTTTATGGCAGGAAGTATGTGAATGGTTATGATAGTAGTAAGTAATATTTGATTTTATGATTATAGTATAGGGAGTAACTTTTCACACCAAATAAATCTTTGCAGAAAAACGTACCGCCTTATAAATTTAACGTACATAAATTTTTCATAATCTTACATATAATTCCTTTGCTTTCTTGAATGGAACTGTTTCTTTTCCTAACTTTTCTTGTTAACAAATGCCTTTGGTTTAGTAATACATTTTTAAGGATTTTGGTGTGACCCAACATGATGTAGAACCATTATTTTAAAAAACATCTTTTGCCAGGCACTGTGGTACACACCTGAAATCCCAGTGACCCAGGAGGCTGAGGCAGGACGATGGCAAGTTCAGGGTCAGAGGAAGCCTATGCATCTTAGTGAGATCCTTTCTCAAATTAAAAAAAAAAAAATGAGCTGGGGCTGCAGCTCAGTGGTAGAGCACTTGCTTAGCTTGCTTGAGGCTCTGAGTTCAACCTCCTAGTACTGAAAATAAAACAAAACAAAAGTCTTTTTTTGTGCTGGAGATTAAACTCAATGCCTTAAACATGTTAGGCAAGCACTCTACCACTAAGCTATAACCCTAACAGAAATAATTCTAAGTGAAAATAATAAGGGCAGTCATGAGTATAGAGTAAATGACATTGGAGCTTGACAATCCTAAATAAGAAATGACTTTTGCTTAAAGATTGAATGGCCACTGAACCAGAGGAGGTCCCCAGACTACCACCTTAGGCAGATTTCTTCCCATTGCTCTATAGGCACTTGAGGAACACAATTAGCTAGACCATCAGAGAGGTGATTTATGAGCTAAAGTTAAAAGTAATACATAGACTTTTATGTTATGTTCATCATAGGCAGAACTTTAATTGAGGCTTTACGTTTTCTTGAAGAAAAAGACAGGATAAGAAAATTCTTCCTCATTCTTTCCTTTTTATCTTATTTATTTTATTTATTTACTTATTTTTGCAGTACTGAGGGTTGAACCCAGGGCCTCATGCTTGGATGCTTTGCAAGTGCTGTACCACTGAGCTGCACCCCCAGCCCATTTTTTTTACTTTCTGAGACAGGGTCTCGCTAAATTATGTAGACTGCCTGTGATCTTGAACTTGGGATCTTCCTGCCTCTGCCTCCCAAGTCACTGGGATTACAGGCATGCGCCACCGCGCCCAGCTTCCTTTTTATCTTAAAGCCTAAGGAACTTGGAAAAAAGTATATAACTAACACTCCTTTCTGGATGTTAATATCACATATGCGTCCTATGGATGAATGGACGCCTGACAAATTAAAGCACCTGCCTAGAAGTGCTTTATGGTTCCTGATGCATTCATAACCATTGTGGGTCTAGAATGCAGCAGTTCATCTTTGGGCTAGGAGTTAGACCTGAAAGTTCTGACTTCAGCTCTGTGACTGACCAACCTGAGCCTCACTTACCCCACCTTGATTGAAAACAGGATCTCTGAATCCCTCTGCCTGTCAAAATCAGTATCACAGATTATACAAAAAAAATGAGTTTGCAAATTATATGAATAGCTGTTTTCATTAGCTAAACTAATGTGTTAATTTTGGAGTTGTTGGTTGGGCATGGTGGTGCACACCTGTAATCCCAGCGATTCAGGAGGCAGAGGCAGGAGGATTGCAAGTTCGAGGCCAGAGGCAGCCTGAGAAACACATTGAGACCCTTTCTCAAGATAAAAAAATTTTTAAAAAAGGGGCAACAGGAGAGTAGCCCAGTGGCAGAGCACTTGTAAAGTATGTGCAAGGAACTAAAATGAACCACCAAGTACTAAAAAAAAAAAAAATTTAGACTTGTTCATACTTAGTTGTCATGAATTTTCTTTAAATTTTGCAGAAAATGTGTTTGTATGTGATATACCTAAAAATCTCCTTTATTTGTAGCCCATTTGTAGCTATAAAAGTAGCTCCCTAAATACTGTTTTTCATAGTGTGTACCTCCACTTGGGTGTAATTGGCAGGCATGCTGCTGGCAGGCTGTGGAGCCCAGTGGTCAAGGTCAAGTTCCCTGGCTTTGAATACTTGCTCCACCACCTACTGATCGGGTAACCCTGGGCAAGTCTTTAAAGCTCCCTGAACCCTGTTTCCTTATCTGTAGGACTGGAGTAATAATAGAACTTACCTGAAGGGTTGCTGTGAGATTACTTTGAGTAGTGCCTGAGCCTGCCCTGTGTGTCAGTTTGCTGTTCTCTCTGATGATTAAGTTGGCTTAAAGAGGTTGCGTGATCTGTGCAAGAGCACATCAGCAAAAGGAACCAGAACTTGAACACGCAGCCTTCCCTTCAGACTTTGCTGAGGTCTGGTATGGTGCCCTTCGGGTGTGGGGTCATTCTGTCTCCTGTCTATAAAGTGCCACAGAAGAGTCCACTCCTGTCACTGTTTAAAAGAAAACTGTGAGCAAATGGTAAACATGAAGAGCTATTGTCTCAGGGTTTTATTTTGTTTGGAGAGGGTGGAGTCCCTGTGCTTGAATGGTGGCCACAGCATAGCAGATGACAGCAAGACCTAGAGAGTCCCTGGATTTAAGTCACATTCCCAATGTCTAGCCTTAGAAATGGCATCCAAAGTAACACATATTCCTAAAGGACACTAGCATCTTTACAGCTTCCCCATCTGTTAGGTTATATGTTCTCCCCCACAAGCTTCTGTTTCATGATCTTTTTGTTTTGCTCTACTTTGTCTTTGTCTTTGTAAAACCTCTGCATGGGCCACCCAGGACTGCAGAGGAATGGTCCTGTAAAACAGTCTGAGCAGGGCCCACACCACGCGGAAGCACTGAGCTGAGCCTGGTGTGTATGTGACACAGCGGGAGAGGGATGTTTCCTGTTAGCCAGAGAGGAAATGAGATCAGCCAGGACTCGAGCTGTTGTCAGGCCTCCCGTCAATGCTTTTTCTACCACCAAGCTCAGTATCAATAGGACCTTTTAAAATTGTAGATATTTAAAGTTACTGGAACACCAGAAGCTGTAGGCTTGGGAGAAGGACCTGGCAACCCCCTCCCAAAAATCAATCCGCCATTGAAAACCCTATGAACAGCAGAGAAGCACTGACAATAGTGTTTCCCCTGTTGTACAGAGGGTCGCTATGAGTCGGATACCGATTTGACGGCACTTAACAACAACAACAACATCCATGTCCAGGGATCCTACTCTTCAAGGACTATAACAGAATATTTCCTTTTGTTGAGCACATTCAGAAAGCCTTCAAGGGTAAGGACAGAGGGGATGACAGGTATAATAATGTTGTTGTTAGGTACCATCAAGTCAATGTCTGACTCAGTGACCCTATGTACAACAGGCAAAACAGTATTGTTACTGCTTCTCTGCTATTCATAAGATTTTCAATGGCAGATTGTTTTTTGGGAGTGGGTTGCCAGGTCCTTCTCCCAAGCCCACAGCCTGGTATTCCTAGGTGGTCTCACATCCAAGTACTAACCAGGCCTGACCCTGCTTAGCTTCTCAGATCTGACGGGATTGGATGCCACAGTGGTAGGGCTATGTTGTTGTTGTTAGGTGCCGTCGAGTCGGTATCTGACTCATAGCGACCCTCTGTACAACAGGCGAAACACTATTGTCAGTGCTTCTCTGTTGTGCATAGGGTTTTCAGTGGCAGATTGATTTTTGGGAGGGGGTTGCCAGGTCCTTCTCCCAAGCCTACAGCTTCTGGTGTTCCCAGGCGGTCTCCCATCCAGGTACTACCCAGGCCCAACCCTGCTTAGCTTCTGAGATCTGACAGGATCGGATGCCATAGGGCTATAGCTGCAGGCTCATGGTAGGGCTATAGGCAGGTATAATGTAGTTGATTGAAATCCCATCTTTAGGTATGGATGCCATTTTCTCATCCTCAATTTGAATACAACAATTATTATTATTATTATTATTATTATTATTATTATTATCATCATTGGGGCTGGGATTTAGCTCAGTGGGTAGAGTGCTGCGCTGAAGTCTCTGAGGTCCCGAGTTCAATTCCCAGCACCGCAAAAATGGGAGAAGGGCCTGGCAACCCACTCCCAAGGCAATCCCGAAGCACTCAGCCATTGAAAACCCTATGAGGGTCGCTATGAGTCGGATACCGACTCGACGGCACCTAACAACAACAACAACATTATTATTATTATTACTACTACTACTACTACTAGGGGTTGAACCCAGGGTCTCCCAGAAAGCACTATACCTCTGAGCTGTACCCCCAACCCCTTTTCTATCTTTTATCTTGACACAGGGTCTCGCTAAGTTACATAGGCTGCCTCTGTCCTTGAACTTGAGATCCTTATGCCTCCACCTCCAGGGTTGCTAGAATTACAGGTGTGAGCCACTGTGCCCAACTTGAAAATTATTTTTATACCATGCAAGTGGTTTCTATAGCCTTTTTTAAAAAATGCCAGTTTGGTAAAGATTACACAAACATACCACATTAGTGAAAATTTCCTTCCAGCATATAAAACACAGATACTTCTTTTATACATATATATGTGTGTGTGTGTGTGTGTGTGTATATATATATATATATATATACGTATATATATATATATACACACATATATATATGTGTGTGTATATATATATTTGCCTGCAGCCATAGCCCTGTGGCATCCGATCCCGTCAGATCTCAGAAGCTAAGCAGGGTCGGGCCTGGTTAGTACCTGGATGGGAGACCGCCTGGGAACACCAGGTGCTGTAGGCTTGAGAGAAGGACCTGGCAACCCCCTCCCAAAAATCAATCTGCCATTGAAAACCCTATGAACAGCAGAGAAGCACTGACAATAGTGTTTCCCTGTTGTACAGAGGGTCGCTATGAGTTGGATACTGACTCGACGGCACCTAACAACAACAATATATATATTTATGTGTGTGTGTGTATGTATGTGTGTGTGTATATATATATATATTCCTTATATCTTGACTATCCAAAAATGAGAAATAAAGGGGTCTGGGTACAAGTGGCAAAGTATTAACCAGGAGGTGCATTAAGGACTGGGCTGGGATTTAGCTCAGTTAATAGAGTGCTGCTCTGCTATCTCTGAGGTCCCCAGTTTGATTCCCAGCACCGCAAAAATGGGAGAAGGACCTGGAAATCCACTCCCAAGGCAATCCCGAAACAATCATTGAAAACCCTATAAGGGTTGCTATGAGTCGATGTGACTCAATGGCACCTAACGACAACAACAACATTAAGGACTAGAAGGTACTGTAACAAATAAAGGTATGAATGTGGTTTATTTTCATTCTTCAGCTCCCCTTAAGTAGAGGCTGTGTTTTCCTCCTCCTAACTTCATGACCTCTGAGCCTCCCCAAAGGAGAAGCCTGGTTAACAGCCTAAAAATAAATGACAGGCTTTTAAAAATCTGCCCTTTTAGCAACATGTCCCCTGGTCCCTTCAGAAAACGAACCCTGTTACCACTGATGCCCTTTCTTTATGGTGAAATAAAAGCAGATTTTCTTACTCATTTTGCCCAGTTATCAGGAAATCCTTCTCTTTTCTATGACGTAAATTAATGAGTTTGGCTAAAGCCAAGAGAAATACAAAATGTCATGTTTTAGTCCTTGGTGGCCAGTTTCAAAGGGTGCTGTGGTGTGGGTGCCACGTGGGCTGCTTTGTTAATGTGACCATGTCCTATAAATAAGTATTTTCTGCCCCATCACAGACAAGTCTGAAAATGTCCTTTCTTCTCACAAGCCCAGGGAACTGAAATAGAAGAGGCTGTGTTTAATGTGCTCTGGTGGGGAAGATGATTTCCATTTTTTAAATTTAGGGATGAAACAAAAGCAACGTTCTCTTTCCTGGAAGGGTTAATGCTCTAAACGGCTTCAGATTGGTCCGCTTGAATCTTAAAATTACTTTTCTGGTCACGCGCATGGAAGGTCTAAGCATTTGTGAAATGTCTTTTTCCCCCCTCCTAATGCTGTTCTCTTTGGCTGTCTTAATTACATGGGGGTTGAGAAACCAAATTAAAACTAGGCGTGGCTGGGTAAACACTGATCACATTGCATGCTTTTAGCTTTGCTTGTTGGCGTTGATTCTCCTCCCTAAGTAGCTTTCCTGCTCTTTTTTTTTTTTAAGGAAATATCAGAAGGTCTTTTGGAAATACTCACAGGAAGTGGTCTCCATATGCTGATTACTCACCAGCCACTGAGTGCTGACAGGTGGAGATTTAAGTGAAAATGGCTCCCAGAATGAAGGACACGAGGCAGGATGCACAGCCCAACGGGGTTTTATCTACCGAGGGAATTACACGAAGAAACCAGTCATAGTGTATCATCTTGAGGGAAGGTGATTCAGGGAGCTGCGTAGGGTCAGCACGGCACGTGGCCGCCACTTCTGAGGTTTCTGTTCCCTTACTCGGAGAGCGGGCTGTCTCCTCAAAATTAACGCTCCCTCCACCCCCAACAATGATTCTTTTGCAGTGAATCACTTCCAGAAATGAATAGCCACAGTTTTTTGGAATGAGTGTTGTGAAATCCCTCGTTTATAATGGCAGGTTTTCAGTTGGTGGTTTGATCAGACAGAGTTTCTCAAGATCAAAACGAGACCTTGTCTTTAAAAAGAAAGAAAGTACTGTTGATACAGAAAGCAAAAGTGTTTCCAGTCTCCTACTGAAGAGCTGTCACAGCAGATCTCTCTACCTCTGTTTAGAACTGTGTGTCCCTGTATTTGCCTGCATTGGTGAGTTTTTGGAAGTACGGATCCATTACCAGTAGTTGGTGATTTCCTATGCAGAAGGTCGCTAGCTACAAAGAAATGTTATCCTCGGTGAGTAGGTGGTAGTTTCTGAAGATTATTGCTAAACCAGTGTTCATCGTCTTTGAGTCATGGATTTAAAGGGCTGCTAGCAAGATTTTACACACTTCTGCTTTATATAACACAGTGGATGGGACCGTGGGACTGCAGAAGACCCTGAGGGGTTTTTAAGAACATGGATTAGTTGAACCATCATCAAATCTTTTGAATACTAGATCTTTTGAGGAGGAAAGGGTATTTTACAGAAGGAAGTGGTTTGTGGGGATTTTTTAGATGTGTAGGTATTGCTTTTCTGTTTTATTTTAAGCATCAGTCATCCTCTTGTGAGAAAGAAAGAAATGACTACATGGACTCAACAAAGAAAAAGTTACACTAACTCCTTTTGAGCAAGGAAGCTTCACCCACGTTTTACTCCTAAGGAGGAAGAAAACTATTACTGACTTTCTGGCGTATCCACAGTGGGTCTCCGTCAGACGCCAGTGAACTCTTGGTGGGTTATTGAGAACACTTTTATCCAGGAGCGGAGAGAAGGAGCAGAGTTACTGGAAACAGGGAGTGTAGTTGAAGGAATTGTTCTCTCTCTAGAGTGGATAAGTGGCTTGACCTACTGACTCATTTCATAGGAATTAGGAAAACAACCTAGTGTGGTTTTTATTGTTAGTGCTGGAGGATTCCAGAATCCCTGTGCCCACAATTAAGATGGGCTGGAAAAAGGTAGCGCTGGCACTCAGCACTTCCAGGGGCCTCTTCTAATGGAATTCGGTTCTCTTCTTCCAGGACAAGTCCAGCCTGTGCTTGGAGAGCCTGTGGATGACCATTCAACCATGAGTATGTATGACAGCAATTCCTTAATTCTTCATTCTGAACTTCTGAATGGCCTTTGACTAAAAGAAAGCTTTAAAGAGCATTTTTCCCCCTAGTACATGTGTAACACACTTCCTATTTACCTGTAGAAAATACTCTGGGTGTGATAACAATTATATAAGGTAACACAACGCATAGACAACCATCAAGGTTAAGTATCGAGATTTATTTGGACAGACTTTTGCAGCATATTGATATAATAACTGTTTGGATTTTAATATATTAAATGATTTTTTGTATTGTTATTTGAGACACAAATTTGGAAGCTACCAGTATATTCTAACAAAAATAATGTAATTACTAACAGTTAATGCAAGGTCTATGGTTTGGGCTAGTAACATAATATTTACGTGTAGAGAAACTTGGGATCATAATATATTCATTTTCTACCAGGATTATCAAATAAGCTTCAGAAGAGGACAGAGAACATAGACTGAACTTGGGTAAAAGCAGAAAGGGAGAAAAGAGAGCGTTGATATTTAAAGTATTAGATTACTGCTTGTATATAGTGTCATGTGTGCTGGATCCTCTCCCCCCAGGTCACACCCTCCAGTTGCATTCTTAATTAGTGCAAAGGGTGCTGCGTGTGCAATTATGACAGATGTTCTCATTCTCTTGGAAGGGGCTAAGTAGACGGTAGAGTCCATTGCACTGGTGCTATTTGTTCAGTATATTGCATTGCGTCTGAATGGTTGGATTTCTTCAACCTGTTTGGGGTGCTAGACCCCTTTAAGATCCTAGTGGAAGCCATGAGTCCTTTTACCATACCTGTGTGTGAACATCTGCCTGCCTTTTGGAGGCATTCACAGACCCATCCATGTGCTCCGGGAGCAGGAGGCTGACTTGAAGTGAGACCTTATCATGACTCGGCTGTTTGTAGGCTTCCCCAAGGCCTGTCATTAAAAGGGGGAAGCATCCAGGTCAGAAGTCATTCCGTGTGGTTGCTAGGTGGGGGTGTCAAAGCAGAGAAATGGACAAAGGGTGGAGAAATACATGACTAATACTAAATAAATCAAGCGAATGGCCGATATTATCAGAAGCTCCACTTGGTTAGCTCAGAATCCCTAACCATTTAAATTAATATTTGTGAAGCACTTGTGAATTTGAGTAGAGAGCTGAAGACCCAGTAGTAAGCCACTTGGAGAATTGTCCTCAGACTGACTTTTGCGAATCCTTTTCGAACAATATAAGACAATATAAAAAGGAAATCTCTTTCCTTTTCGTTTTTCCATTGTGTATGTTACCCAATTACATAGGACTGCAAGTGGGGTGAACTTCAGAAATACCATTCCAAACAATTGCAACAAACTGGAACAACGATTCTACATTAGCAGAACAAATTTGGTGGAGAGAGACAGCAGATCACTGAGTACCAAAGAGACACTGTTGTGAAAGAATGCAGCCCTTCCTGCTCATTAGCTAAGTTTAAATCAATACTGTGAGGCCATTGTGGAAAAAAGTAGACATGATTCTTGGGTGTATTAAAAGGAACATGACATAAAGGGGTAAGAAACTAAGACTTTAGTCAGATTCATTGTATCTAATTTGAGTCACTCTTGAGAAAAAGATGTTGGGCAATTGTGAAGTGCTGATATATAAGTAACAGAAATTACACACCCTTCTAGGAAAAGATAAAGGAACTAGGGGTTTTAGTTTGAAAAAGACTGGAAGATTTCTTGCTGATAGTCTTTACATAGTAACTGCCTGATTTACCCCCGGTATCCTTGGAGCCTCCTGCATGGCTTGGTGACTTGCAGTACTTTGGATTGCTACCGTATTTAGGGGTATTAGTAACACTTACGATAGGCTGACCGGGTATAGATAGACTCAGATAAAACCAAAGAGCTATTGTCATGACACAGGGAATACAATTAATACACTTGTTGGCTGATGACTAGATAAGAGGGACTACCTTGATCGTTACTATAATAAAATAGTTGAGTGGCTAGCTGAGGGAAGTTACAAAATCTTTGGTTGATACCTCTTTCAGGACAAGAGTGGGTGACTGTACTTTGGGTAGTGGAAACACTTATTAATTCTTCCAACAAACAATGAGGGCCGACTATAGGCCCTGGTAGAGAAATCAGGTAGAAAACTCTAATCACAGTGTGTGATTGGTGCTTTGGGGACATAAAGCAGCATGCTGGGGGACTTTGCGACACTCAGGCACCACCCTGAGGGGCTCCAGGTTGACTGCTAAGGGCAGCCCTGGAGTTAGCTAGATGAAGGAGGCAGGGTAATAAGCAGGAGACGTGGAAGGAAGAGGGAAAGGAATGATGAGAGTGGAAGCAGGGGGAGCCGTTTTACCACCTAGTCCGGTGTGCCACATGTGGCCACGTGGTGATTTCGACCCTACAGGATGGCATGGTCAAATGTATGCTTTGGAAAGATCATCAGGCTTCAGTGAAGAGAAGGACTTTGTGGGGATGACAGTGGGGGGTGAGGAGAGGGAACAGGTTGATGCAAGTCAAGGAGACCAGATGGACAGCTAATGGTCATAATCAGCAGAGCAGTGATGAGGACACCGATGGTAACAGAGTCATGAGAGAACAGGGAGGTGAGGAAAGGAGAGGGCCAAGTCAGGATAGTGGCTTACATTAGCATGTGGCATCATTCCCCATGTAACAAAAGGCCAGAGGACGGTGGGTTTAGGGGGAACACGGGGTGGCATTTCAATGTGTTAGAGTACATGCTAACAGAGCAAACGGAGACAGGTGTGGTAAAGCGTGCGCAAAGTCAGTTTGTAAGGATGAAGACTTCAAAATTTGATGAGCAACAAGGACTCATATCAGTGATTCATATGAAGACCTTTCTCTTTTTCTTTTTCTTTTCTTTTCTTTCTTTTTCTTTCTTTTTTAAATTTTTTTCCTTGCAGTACTAGGGGTTGAACCCAGGGCCTCGCGCTTGCATGCTTTGCAAGTGCTGTACCACTGAACTGCACCCCCAGCCCATTTTTTTACTTTTTGAGACAGGGTCTTGCTAAATTATGCAGACTGCCTCTGGTCTCCTCCTGCCTCTGCCTCCTGAGTTGCTGGGATTACGGGTGTGCGCTGCTGCACCTGGCTATGAAGACCTATTTCTAAAGTGGTAGATCACTCTTGCAATTTTGTATAGTATTTTAAAAATTTTGTTCTAAGTTATTTGTAATAAAACTTACGGCTTTTTTTTATTGCATATATCTAAGGTATATAGTGTGATGTTTTGATATAAATATACGTTATTACCACAGTCAAGCCAATGAGTATAGCCACTTCACATAGTTAACCTTTTGTGTGTAAGAGTACCTAAAGTCTGCTTAGAAAATTCCCTGGACACAGTATGATATTGACGGTTTCCTTCATGCTGTACTTCCAACTTATTCATCTCACATGACTGAAATGTTGTACCCTTGGGCTTAAAATCTCTGTATCCCCCTAGCTACCACTCCACTCTGTTTCTTTCTATTTGACTTTTTTGTTAGATTTCTCCTATAAAGAAGAAATAAAATTATCTCTGACCTACAAAGCTCTGTTGATATTATATGTTGATATTTTTAGGCATTTCTTTCCAGTTGTTTCCCATGAACACCCCCAGTTTGCAGAAAGAGTACAGGCACTTTTATGTTGTGTTGCTGTTAGGTGCCGGCGAGTCGTGTCTGACTCATAGCAACCCTTATAGGGTTTTCAATGGCTGATTGTTTTGGAATTGCATCAGGAGTGGATTGCCATGTCCTTCTCCCGTGGCACTTTTATGGCCAGCTTTTTAGAGAAACATTTTCTCTGTATGCTTAAAAACGCTTTCAGAACATTTTAATGATGCATTATATTCTCGTAGTTTGAGAGTTTAACTCGTTTTCATTTTCTAAAAACCATATTTCAGTGGGGCTATGATTTAGCTCAGTTGGTAGAGTTCTGCTCCATTGTCTCTGAGGACTCAGGTTCATGTCTTCTTTTTCCCTAGCACTGCAAAAATGGGGAAAGGATGTAGCAACCCACTCCTAAAGCTGACTGCTTCAGGAGTGGGTTGCTGCATTCATTGAAAACCCGATGAGGGTCACAATGATCCAACTCAATGCCACCTGACAACAACAGCAGCATTTCAGTATTGGTGCTTTTCAATACATGTCTTAGAGATTTGTTTTACGATTTCCTTAGGATAGATTCTTTGTAGTGGATTTCTTGAGTCAAAGGAGCTAAACTTTAAGATTCTTGATAAATATTGCTAAATGTTTTCTAGAAAGCTTGTACCAAGCTGTACACATTTTGGCAAGGTATGCAATGTCTTTTCTTGCTACTTTTTCCCCCAATAGTGGGGGTTTGAACCTGGGCCTCACACATGCTAGGAAAGTGCTCTACCACTGAGCTGCACCCCTGGCCCCTTTTTTATGTTTTGAGACATGATCTTGCTAAGTTGCGCTGCCTCCCTCTAGCCTCAAATCTGTGATCCTCCTCCTTCAGCCTCCCATGTTGCTGGGATTATAGGCCTGCACCACTGTGCCCATCTCTTTATCAGCACTGAGTATTATCTCTCTTTTTTTTATAATCTTTGAACAAAAATGTTATATTTGTTTTTGGTTCATTTAATCAACACCTATTTAATGAATGGTTAGCTCAGTTGGTAGAGCGCTACGCTGCAGTCTCTGAGGTCCCGAGTTCAGTTCCCAGCACCGCAAAAAATGGGAGAAGGGCCTGGCAATCCACTCCCAAGGCAATCCCAAAACAATCAGCCATTGAAAACCCTATGAGGTTCGCTACGAGTCGGATACCGACTTGACGGCACCTAACAACAACAACAACTCTGTGTCAGGCATGTGGTACTTTTAAATTTCTTTTAGTACAGATAAATTGTTTTCAAGTGTTTCCATTGTTTTCTTTTGCAAATGTCTGTCCATGTTCATACTTTCCTGTTGGAATATGACTGTTTCTATAATATATTTATAAAATTGTATGCATATATGAGGTATTTGGGCCAAGTAGTCTGCCCAGCTCCTTTGACTTTGAATTTTACTTATCACTTTTTGAAATATAGAACCTTTAGATTGTCTGCATTGAATAAGTGGGGTTTTCCCAAGCCTTTAATCTCAGGGTTAGACATTTCTTCCTACTGAGAAGTTACACAATATTCATTTAACTTAAGAAAATTCATTTTTTATGTTAAACTTGTCGAATTAAAAGGAAGGTGTGAAACAAACATCCAAATGGGTTTTTTCATAGAGTAAATCCCCATCATTGGGTACTGAGTCATCGGTCTTCCCCAGGTAATTTGTGGTGCTTCCTTTATTTTCTGTTCCACACAGTGTACTATTATATACAGTTGTAGTGGGCCATGAAAGGTTTTGGATATTAGTGCCTGAGTGAGGGATGTGGTCAGGCTTTCTCCACATATTTTATTAGGAAAAATTTCAAATATTCAGCAAAGTCAAAAGAATTTTACAGTGAACTCTGTATATATACCAGCTGGATTCCACAATTAATATTTTACCACTTTGTCTTTACCATATATTTATTTAGTGGGACTGGAGTTTAGCTCAATTGGTAGAGTGCTGCTCTGTGCTCTCTAAGGCCCTTGGTTTGATCCCCAGCACTGCAAAAATGGGAGATGGATGTGGCAATCCACTCCCAAAGCAATCCCAATACAGCCACTAAAAACCGTATGAGGGCCACTATGAGTTGGACTCAACTCCACAACACTTAACAACAACAGCAACAACATATATTTATTTGTGCAATAATTTCTAAACCTCCTGAATCACTATTTGAATTCCAAAGTGGAAGATCAAAGACGTTGTTTCTAATCCTATTTCTTAATATTATTATTTTTTATTTTTTAATTTGTAGGTTTGCCTTCCAGAACCCTTTCAGGAATTTGTATTGTTAGTACAGCAAGATAGTGGACAACTCATGACACACCAAGGCAAACTACTTTTCAAAATAATGTCTTGGTCCCTTAACTTGATGGTTTGACTTTAAGGGTTGTGGTTAGTGTTCACAGGAGATGAATTTGTTTTTCAAGCATAATTCCCTGGTAAGAGCACTGTCCTCTAGTGTTACTGTTCCTTCTTCTCATGACAGCGCTTGAGGAGTCCCTTTAAGAAAGGGCCAGAAAGGCCACAGGAAGCCCCAAGATGCTGTCACAGGTGGAGGAGGCAGGCCGGCCAGAGCTAGCAAGGGTGCTGCCTAGGCCATGGTGCGGGGCAAGCAGAATCCCAGGAGTGGGCTTGAAAGAGGCCTTTGTCACAGTCAGGCCGAGTTCCTGAGTGGCTGCGTCATGCTGTGCCAGGGAGACGTTAGCAGGAAAGCTGCTTCACCAGGGCAGCCTTTCACCCTAGACTGGTCCTCCCAATATCTGCGTGTTGAGTGTCCCTGGTTCACAGGGAGCAACAGGCCTGATAGACCTTCGGGGGTGTCTGACCTTTTGGCTTTCCTAGGCCACATTGAATAAAGAACAACTAATTGTCTTGGGCTGCACATACATTATATAATATAGCTAATGTATATACATAATAAGATTTTCACTGTTTGCTATAAAGTTTGGAGAAGTGAAAACAGTGTAGAAATGTGGAACCACATTATAGCTGTTCAGGGCCACAAGCAGCCCATGGGCCTCGGGTTAGACATGTCTGCCTAGATCAAGGAGTTCTCCCACCTCTTCCCAGCCTAAATGGCTAGCTCTCTAAAATTCCAGGAGCTTTTAAGGCTTGAGAGTAAGTACCTTAGCCTAGATTTGGATTTGCCACTGTGCCCTAACAGTTAACTGACCCCCTGCCTCTGCCTCTTAGTGCCACATACAACTAGCCAAATGGAAAAATCCACAACGTGCCTTGAAAAACTCACCTTTGGTCACAAGAAATTAACTATGCTCTCATTTTTGTATTACTTTTCCCATCCAAACCTCAGTTTCCTATCTGTAAAATACATTTGTTTTATTAGATTACATAAAAGATACTTTTCTTTAAATATGTAATTTTAAGGTAGAACACCAAAGATAGGTCAACATCCATCTTTCTCAGAAATCTGGGAAGACAGTTTTGTTTTTTTGTTTTGTTTTGTTTTGTTTTTTCCTTAGGTTCACCAGGCTCAGGAGCTAGGGTTAAATTTTTAAAGCAGTTGGCCATGGCTGCAGTAGATGCAGTGGGAGAGCATGCATGAGATCTACAGAGGGGGCAGCTGTCCTGGCAGGAAGCTTAGTGTCTGATCAGCTCCTCACTGATGTCATTCCTGCCTGGACATCAGGAGATTCACTCTGTGCTCTCCTGTCACCTGGGTTCTAAATTCTCTGCTTCCAAGTGAATGAGGCTATCAACATTTTAGAAGTCTAGCCAACAAAGGCTTTGAAATTTAAGGGTGACTGTACTGAAAAAAAATAAATATAAGCTAAATTGATGTTCTGGTAGTATCAGCATTCAGAAGAGGCATTCTATTTGAGCGAATCGTTTTCAGAAAAAAATAACATAGCCTGAATTTTTCTTTTGCCAGTGTGCCCTCCTGCTTTTATACTCCAGAAGGAATCAGCTTGTTACTTCCCAAGCCTTCTGTGTTGCTGTCTACCTTTGAAAATGCAGTTCCCCTACAATATCCCATTGTCCACCTCTTTGTTGGGAAGCTGGCCCAGAGGTCCTCACCATATATCCATGCCTCCCCACCCAGGGCGGCCTGTAACTTTACAGAGATGTAGCTACTAAAGAATTGCATTTGTTTGGCTTTTATTAAAATTTCCAGGAGCAAGGGAGGGCAGACACAGAGCACTTCTCCAACCTGTTATTTTCCTTACTGTTAAAAGGTGAAGAAGACTGATGTCAGAATCTGTTCCTTCCACCACTCATCAGCGTGGCATGCATAGAGTTTATGAATCATCTTCTAGATCCACAGCTCATTTTAATAATTAGCTTCCAGGCTAGATCTTCAGGAAATAAGATCATAAGATCATAAATGCTGTGGAGTGGATAGGAAGCTGCTTACCAGATCCCATAATGTAGCATGGGGAATCTGGAGGAAGGTATCATTAGCTTTTTAGGCTGAGTCATGCTTGTGTGGAACCTCGGTCTCCAAAGTATTAACATGCCAGAAAGAGAAAAGTTCATGTAAATAGTGAATTTAGATGAAAACAAAGTTTGGATGTATTTACAGATAGTGGGGTTATATAACAGGCAAATAAGAAATACTTGAAGATGTGCATGTTGGTGATGACCTGTAATCCCAGCACTCAGGAGGCTGAGACAGGAGGATGGTGAATTCGAGGGCAGCCTGGGCTATACAGCAAGACCCTGTCTCAAATAAATAAATAAATAAATAAATAAATAAATAAATAAATATTTGAGGTTCAGTCTTAACTTTAAAGATGAATCCTGAAGAGAGAGAGCTCTAATGAAGTGTTCTCTGGTGTTACCTCTGGGACTAAAAAACAAACAAAATAGATGGCACTGTACAGTGTTTTAGACAGATCATGGATATTTTCCTGTATGGCAGTTTTAGCATACTCTTTTAATTTCAAGTGGCTGTCATGTGAAACTGAAATATCACCACCATGTGATAAACTGCAGATTCACTGTGACCTAACATGTGCTAATCATGACTAACCCCAAACTACAGGTCATTGAGATTCCATTTCCTGTGGCCTCAAGAGTTCTGGGGTTAGAGTTAACAGGGAAAATTCATTTTTGTGTTCAAGTCTCTCATTCTGCCTTCATGTAAACTAGAGGTAAGGGTGGACCTGATTCAACCTAGGTGCAAGAGATTAGTAACAACAGTAATGTGTCAAGGGCATCATGTGCCAAGCACCATGCCAGGAACTTTATATTGATTGTCTCTCTAATAAGCCTACCAGGTGGGTACTGTTATGGTACCTATTTCACAGATAAAAAACTCAGAGTTCATAGACAGAAAATGAAGAGTCGTATCTCCCTGAAGATCACACAGCCAATACGTGAAAGAGCCAGAATTTCAAATCACAGCAGTCTGGCTGCTACACCCAAACTTTGAATTTATACCCTATTCACTTTTGTGACTCTTTTTTTTAGGATTTTATCTTTTGGGGCCATTCAGTTTGATTTATTCATGTACTTTTTGTGGTGGTTTTAATATGTTAGAGAAGAATGGATGCATCCCCCATAGCTGAGCACTTCCATGCCATATGTTGTTCTAGATTGTCTGGTGACAGCTTATTACTAATGGTGGATATACCACCAGCAGCCCACATGATGCCAGAGAATGTGCTGTGTTTCTAAGACAATATGTTCAAAAAGGCGATTAACAGAACCACTATCCCAACCACCAAGAGAAAGAAACTGGGCGTGGCTGCTGATGGAACCCCCTTTTTTCATTATTAGAAATGAGTGGAAACTCATTAGTGTGCCTTCCAAGAACTTCAGATACCACAATTTAAATGATGTGTCAGGGCCCAGGGATCTGTTGTCTTGTGATATGATTGTTACTTGGATAACTACATAATAACCTCAGAGAGTTGACAGCCCCCAATAGAGAACAAGAGGCCTGTGGGGCTCTGGTCTCACTGGCTGGGTTCTCCCTGCCTCCCTAACCCTCTCAGTGGTCTCTGGAGCATCTACATGAAGCAGGTCTCACTTGCCCTCTGCCTGGAAACTCTCCCCCGCCCCTTCCTAGCCAGCCTCTGCTGTCCCTTCAGAGCGTGGCTTCAATGAAACCTCATGCAAGTCGCCTCCCTGACTCTTCACAACCAGGTCAGGAGCCTCTGGATGCTCCCACAGCACCCAACGCATACCCCTTTGTGTACCCAACACACTGTGTTCTGATTTGCACTGACCACTTAAGAGCCTGGGATAGTGTTTACTTTTGGATAAACACACTGCACACAGTAGATACTCGATGAATATTTGAATAAGAGACAGGAATGACATCCTTGATGATAAGAGAAACTAATTCATACAGCATCTAGTACTTGCAGTTTATGACATGCCTTCACGTACTTCATTTAAGTCACACAGCAACTCTTGGAAGTAGATTTCTTTATCCCTGTCCAACTGACAAAGAAATATCACCTTGTCCCATGCCAACACATGGTCAGTGAATGACAAAGCCAGGACATGCGCTCTGGTCTTCTGACCCTAGATCCTTTGCTTTAGGGGGTACTGTGAGGCCATTCCAGGGCAAATCTGGAAAATCATTATCAGAATCTTTCACAAAAGCAGTGTGTCACCCTTGTCCTTATCCACCAGACCCACAGGGAGAATCAATACATTTCGATCTTCCTCCTTCTCCCTTTCTCCTTCCTCGTTAGCATCCTCCTAACCCACCCACATTTCCAGTGCAAGGCTTAGACTGACGTGGGATGGAACCCTTCCAAGTCACAAGGTGTCAACAGTGAAGCTTTTGTATTTAGACCAGGCTGGTTGCTTCCTTTCTTTTCTTGTCGGTAGAGTTTGTGGAAAAGTGGAACGCCGTGGGGGTTCGGGGTAAAGTGCTTGAGCAAATTGAATTAAGTGAGAAGATCATAGTTGTGTTAGTGAGTGAAAAATGAGCAGGGTGGGAGGTTTGTGTGCCTGGGCAGTGAGAAAGTGAGCAGGAGAATGTGCGTGGGCGGCCGGTGTGGTTGGCACAAAGGAGACCATGGAGAGGTTGCTGGCTGGGACAGGCTGTGTAATTAAACAGTTGAACAGATCTTATTAACAGAGCAGGGTGGTGCTCGCCACAGGCCTGCAGGGGAGCGAGGAAGCAAGTGAGCTAGAAGCATCTTTGGACACATCGAGCTGGATATGAATTTTCATAAGCAGGTAACCTGAAGAATACAGAGTCATCAGATTCCAGGCAGAATTTCCTAAGTGGTTGTTGTTGTTTTTTTTTAATAACTTAATACTCAGCTTTGTTTTAGGGCCCCTTGGCAGTGTTGGTGAAGAGAGGAATTTTTAATTTTGTAGAGAAAGGAAGTTTGCCGAAATGGAATATGGGACCAAGGTCATCCCCTTCAGTATTGCAGTGTCGATCTGTACTCCTTCCATACCTGGATCTTTGCAGCGATTAGCATTTATTTTGGTTCTGGGGTGGGGATGGAGCAGGAAGAGAGAGATGCCGTAGAGGTCCCTGTCTTCAGGACATTCAAAGATCAGAGCAGTTCAGGTAGGTTAAGGTAGGCTTACATCATTGCTCACTTGTTCATTGAGCACCTAATGTATGCCTGGCCCTGGTTCACACTGAGCCAATCAGATGGTGGTAAGGAAGTAAGTGTGGTCTCTGTCACTGTGGAACCTAAGTAAACACACTGAAGAGTGGTCCAGGGAAAACCATTCTAGGAGGGGAAAGGTACACTAAAGAAAAGGGTTCTCGGAGGAGGTGATTTCTGTGGTCAGAGATAACGAACGAGAAGGTATGTGGTGGTGGAGTTGGGAGTAAGGGCTCCAGGCGTAGAGCACAGCCCATTTAAAAGGCCTGGGCGTGGGTATCATGATGAAGGCTGGAGTGGTCACGGGGAGGTCACCTCCCTTTCAGAAGCCTAATGGAATCACTCCATAGACCCCTGGGAAGTTTCCAGGTTCTCATGAGAGCCCTACCCCAAGACACTGCCTGCCACTTCCTCTTCCTGTGAAGGTCACTTGTCCCAGGGACTAAACAAGAATGGACAGGAGAAGCAAGCCAGAGGGAACTTGAAACCGGCCGCATTTCCGGTGTCAAAGCATGATTGTGTGGCCACGGGCCTATCAGAGCTGCTCCCACAGAAAGGACCTGGCTCGCTCCACTGGGTTCCACACAGGCCCGCCTGACCAGGCCAAAGAGTCAGGGTTGAGGGAAAACAAGGCAACAGAAGGCAAAGCACAGACGCCGGTTAAATCTGAAAAGGGAAACCCATGTTGCTGGATCCCAGTGTTCTGGGGAATGTCATGCGCCCAATCAAGTGGAACTAATTTCCTCAGGCCATCATCAGGCCCCAGGTCTCATTTTCAACCGCCTGAAGTTTGGGACCCCTCTGAGAGCCCCAAGGGGGCTACATGCAGTGGTCCCCTGTCCCAGGCCCCTCCAGTGCAAACCCTCAGGTGGGAATCCCTGCCACCCGACCTCCTCACGGAAGCCCCGTAGCAAGTGCATCTCCTTCACTCTCCCGCCTCTGGCCCTTCCTTCTCTCTGTGTCCTTGGATATACTCTCCCTCTGCTTTGGAAGAATGAACTTTGACCTTGGGGGTGGGGGCAGGACTAGGGCTAGAAGGAAGGGAGGCGCAAAGGTGTTGTGTCAACACTGTGGTTCTGAGCGTCTAATCTTTTATTACCTGTAGGGACAGGTGGATGCAGAGGCCCCGCTGGCAGGGAAGGCTGAGTTTTTTCAGGGTTACCGGTTGTGCAATAGAGTGGAGTATCTTTGAAGCTGCAGGGGGAGGCCAGACCAGCATGTTCACAAAGCATATTATGCAGAAGTTTCCCTCTGCAGGATCTTACTGGAGTATGTTAAAGGATTTCTGTGCCAGCGTTTAGCTGGGTTTCAGGCAAGCCGTTATCACCAGTCTGTAGTTAAAACAAGCAATTTTTTTTTTTGAAGATTCTTCTTTCAAAATCTCCCTGAGGGGCCAGTTTCAAGCATTTGCCTTGAACAGCTGTTTTTGAATAATATCCCGGTCTGTAACCTTGTACAAATATCTGAGAGAAAAAATAAGAATATTTTCTCATCATCCAATTAAGAAGTAGTCTGTCACGCCACAGGTTGTACAGATGAGGCTGTGCTGAGCTTGCGTCTGGGACAATGACCAGACAAGAGGAAGGAGAAGTGGAGGGGTATTTTTAGCAGATTGAGACTGCTATGAAATATCGATTCCTCCCCCAGCCCCTTAATTCCAGGAGGAAGATGCAGCAGCAAGGGCTTTTCCTCTGATTCAGTATGTTACAAACATTGCTAATATGTCATATTTTAAAATATGTATGAGGAACGGGCCTGCAGCTGTAGCCCTGTGGCATCCGATCCTGTCAGATCTCAGAAGCTAAGCAGGGTCGGGCCTGGGTAGTACCTGGATGGGAGACCGCCTGGGAACACCAGGTGCTGTAGGCTTGGGAGAAGGACCTGGCAACCCCCTCCCAAAAATCAATCTGCCATTGAAAACCCTATGAACAGCAGAGAAGCACTGACAATAGTGTTTCCCCTGTTGTACAGAGGGTCACTATGAGTCGGATACCGACTTGAGGGCACCTAACAACAACGAGGAACGGTGCATCGCAGATGCAGTGATGAAGTAGCTTTGAAACCACGTCAGTAGGCATGGTGGTCAGCGTTCTTCTGTTTGGCCGAAAGTGTAATGTAACCGGAAGTCCCCCACGAGGGCTGCCGTGTCTAACTGGGGCCCGGGACCAGGTCCTTTCCCCAGAGCTGTGGTTGCCCCAGGGCCCTGGGGCTAGAGGACAGGGTCTGCTACCTTTTGGTTGGTTGCAGGTCCTTTTCCTCTGCTGAGGTGTGTCATCCATGCCTCAGTGCAGAGTGACCACCGCAATACCGTCTGGTGCTCTGACTTAAGCCGTCACCAGTGTTCATGAAAAACTTCAGCAAGGTTTGAAATGCAGTACAACTTCAGCAAAGTGACAACTGCGAAGGATCCTGCCTGGGATTTGAGAGCCGAGTCTAGAATCGCTTGTGAAGGTGAAAGGGCTTTTGTATGTGGCAAGAAAAGTGTAAATGAATTTCTATATGAAGGTTTTATCCTCTGTTTTCACCTTCTGCACGGTGGTCGGTCACCCCAGCCAGCAATGCTGATGGGAGCCCGGGAGGCCCCCCCACACAGGGGGATTCTGGAGAAGAATCAGGAGGAACTCTTCTCCCTCTGTTCCCTCTCTTCCCCACCTCCCCCACTCCTTCGTGTACCCCCACAAAGTGGGGACACTGGACGTCTCCTTTTTCAAGGGAAGCACACATTGCTGTGAAATCAGGCAGCCTGGACCTGAATCCCAGCTCTGCAACTCATCAGCTGTGGGACTCTGGGCACAGTAAAGGTACCCAGCATCTCTGTGCTCAGTTTCCTCATCCATGAAGCAGGGATGGCAACCGTGCCCTCCTGTAGGGCCGTTGTGGGAGTGGAGTGGGTTGGGCGTGTGAAGTGTCTGCTTGGTGACTTGCCTCTCCTAGGGTAAGTCCAGGGTGTCCCATTCCCGGCAGTGGACTCTGTTACCCACTCCTCCCTCTCAGAGCGGATAGTAAATGGGCAGCAGGTGCACTGAAGAGCCAGGCAGAGAGAGGGGACGGGCCCAGGATGCCAGAGTGGGGGGCATGTAGGCTGTCTTGTCCTTTGGACTATGGATTGATGTTCAGGCATGCCCTGTACCCTTCCCCTTCCTGTAGAAGGCAGCCCTTGCCAACCCAGAGAAAGGGACTGCTTAGCCTGTGGGTTCAGACTGGCGATTCTCAGTCTTGCTCCTCACCCTACACCCGCTGGCTTCTCATTACTTTTGCAGGGATTTTCAGCAGGAGAAAAGTGTGCTTAGGAGGTGCACTTCAGGGAGCTTGTACCTCTTTGGAATTCCTGTGGAACTGATTTAGAGGTTCTGCCCTGTGCCTTGGAGAGCCCCATTCCCTCAAGTTTCACGGCTGTTTTTCCACTGCAGTGACTGTATGAGGCCGCCACCTTGTGGCCAGCACCAGGCAGTGCGTGTAAGGCTTTGCTCCATCCTCTGCGTGAAATATTCATTTTAAAATTAAAATGCTTTTAACAAAGATCTTTCCCCATGACTCTCTCACTACACACTTTATTCCAACTCCAGGGCTTAGAATACCTGCTTTAGCCTCTCGGTAGTCTGTACTTTGGTTTCTTTGATCCCAGAGTCACTGCTTTCCCATAAGCTCTTTCTCTTTGCCTCTAGACTGAGCTTTCTGAAAAGCAAACCTACTTAAAACCCTTTCCTGGCTCCTCATCTTCCAAACTCCAGCTCAGCTCCCTTGAGGTCCTGAGCCAGCTCTTCTGCCCCAGACTTCATGTGCACACCTGTCTTTCCCTCCAATTTACCTGCTTGCTGGCTGCTCATCTGTCATCTCAGGTCTTACCTCTCCCAGGAAACTCTGCATATCTCAGCTTCCCCCTTCACCATGCCTGGCTCACTTCCCTCACCGTGCCACACATCCTTTTCAGGAAGAAAAACTTAAAAATGGAAAACTGGTTGGAAGGACGAGAGAGTGAAGAAGGAAATATGAGAGGATTTAACATGGCACAACTGTGCTTGCTGAAAGTGAAGAGGATTTGAAACATTTGCTGAGGAAGATCAAAGGATGCAGCCTTCCAGATGGATCGTGCCTCAACATCCACAAAACAAAAATCCTTACAACTGGGGCACTAAACAACTTCATGATAAAGGGAGAAAGGATTGAGGTTGTCCAGAATTTTGCTTTACTTGGTTCTACAGTCAACCCCACGGAAGCAGCAGTCAAGAAATCAAAAGGCGCATTGCATTGGGAAAAGCTGTTGCAAAAGATCTCTTTAAAGTGTTGAAAAGTAAAGATGTCACATTGAAAATGAAGGAGCACCTGACTCGTGCTATGGTATTTCCAGTTGCATCATATGGTTGTGAAAGCTGGACATTGAACAAGGGAGACAGGAGAATTGATGCTTTTAAATTATGGTGCTGAAGATGTCTATTGAACATACCATGGACTGCAGAAAGAACCAACAGCTCATCCTAGAAGAAGTGCAATCAGAGTTCTCCTTAGAAGCAAGGATGGCTAGACTGCATATTATATATTTTGGACATGTGGTCAGAAGGGACCAATCCCCGGAGAAGGATATCATGTTTGAGAGAGTGGCAATCAACAACAACAAAAAAAAACAAAGGAAGACCCTCAACTAAATGGATTGACACAGTGGCTACAAGGGGCTTAAACTTTAAAAAGATCATGTGCCTGGCACAGACTCAGGGAATGTTTTGCTCTGTTATACATAGTGTCGCTATGAGTCAGACTCGACTCAGTGGCACGTAACAACAACTTCTCCCGTAGAGGACAGGCTGCAGGTTGGGGCTGATACAGGTTTAAAACTCGCACCAGGACAGGCCATTCTCACTAACCACCTCTCTCTACTGCCACAGAAACCATCTCCATCCAACCCACCATCCTACCAAACTCACCTTTTTATTTATTTATTTATTTGTGCAGTACTGGGGAGTTGAACCCAGGACCTTCTACATGGTTTTTGCAAGCGCTCAATCACTGGGCTGCACCATCAGCTCATTTGTTACTTTGTATTTTGAGACGGGGTGTCACTGAATTACACAGGCTTCCTCTGTCCCTGAACTTGCAATCCTCCTGCCTCAGCCTCCTGAGTGGCTGAGATTAAAGACGTGAGCCACTGCGCCTGGCTCAGACTCACCTTTAAAGCATGGATTCAGTCACCTCATTTTCTTACCAAAACTCTTCTACAGAAGAGTTCTGAATTCTTTAGTCCGGGGCCTCTACAGAATGACCCAGACCCCCTTAGGTTTTGCATGTCTTTGTATATATCATAAGTACCATTCATGTTTTAGGAATCAGTTAGGTTTTGGTAATGACTTAGTTATTTGACAGGCAGGGTGGGCAACAGCACCTCCTAAAATTTCCACTAGAAAGCATTTTGTTGAACTCCTCTGAATGTAAGGCACTGTGCTTGTCACCATTGGAGCCATCGAATGGGGAGGGTTGGTTCTGTTCCTGTAAGGAGCTGATTGACCCACTGGGGAGGGGCAGAGGTGTGGGAGACATTCAGGAGAGACACAGATGAATATGTCCAAGGCAGCTTGTGATTAATTGCCAAGTAAGTGGCTCAAGAAGTGATAATACAAGAGACTGTGGGGAAAAATGCCCCTCTCCCCACTATGCAGAACTGCCCCACAGCCTGCCCCCTCCCACACAGGCTGTTACACTTCATACATTGTAAGTACTCAGCCCCATGTGCAAAGTCCTTCTTGCCAATGCCCTGGTTCCCCTCCCCAACCTTATGGCGTTCCCCAAGCCCCCACACCCTACACTGTAGAGATACTAAAGAGAATGCACCGTGTGCTTTAGCATACATGTCCCCACCCCCACACATTCCCCTTCCAGTCTTCTTTCCTTCTCTAACCTATTCTTCCTTCAGAACTCTTGGTCTAAGCAGTCCACAGTTCCTTAACAAAGTGTCTCCCATCCTGTAGGCAGAACCAGCCACTTACCTCCCGCAGCCTCACTCTCCCTTGTCAAATGCAGTCCATCCCTAGCCTGGAAGGCCCTTTACTGGTGCCTGTCCTGTGTGTGTGACAGTGAACCTCTGCTCCAGGGACCCATGTCTTTCTCCGTCATAGACTTAGCACCCGACACAGTATCTGACAGGTAGCACATGTCTGGTGAATGTCGCTGATTGAAAGTGTTTAACATTTTATAAGGCAGGGAACATCAGTTGACTTGAAACCGTTAAGACGTAAGTGCTTTGAGTCCAGAAGAGAGAGACCTGCCAGAATCGGGTCAGTTTCAGAATCTGGACAGTTCTCACAGACCGAATAGGAATCACTAGAACTGGACAGTAGTAAAGATTTGGTCAAGCAGTAAAGACTTCCAAGTGGAGCAGCTCCCTGTGGGTGACTGCGAGCAGCTTAGCCACTCTCTCCAAACAGACCAGGAGGAGGAACGAAGCCTGAAATGAGGAAGGCAGGTTATTTCCCCAGCAGCTGAGGCTTTATCTAAAGGAAAGAGAACGCCTGGAGGGTAGCTGGCCTTAGAGGGTAGAAAGGCTTCCCCTGCCCTGTAACGGGAGTAGGACCTGGCGAGCCACTCCCGAAACAACTAGCCACTGAAAACCCTATGGATAGCAAAGAAACACTGTCAGATATAGTGCCTGAAAATGAGGCCCCCAGGTTGGAAGGCACTCAAAAGACTACTGGGGAAGAGTTGCCTCCTCCAAGAAGAGTCTAACGCAAAAGAGGAAAACCCTCCACCAGATGGATTGACACAGTGTCTGCAACAGTGGGCTTAAACATAAATAAGATCGTTTGCCTGGCACAGAATCGGGAAGTGTTTCCATCTGCTGTACATAGGGTCGCTATGAGTCGGACTTGACTCGACAGCACCTAACAACAACAACAAGCCCTGTAACACTTTAGAAACCATGGATACTCAATCAAGGTGGTGTTTTATGAAGATAATTAAGGGTCATCTTTTCCGCCTTAAAAGCATGAGATGGCTGGATGCCATTGCGCATGCCTGGAATCCCGATGACTGAGGAGGCTGAAGCAGGAGGATCATGAGTTTGAGGCCAGAAAGCAGCCTGTGTAACTTAGCCAAGCCTGTCTCAATATAAAAAAAAAACACAACACAAAGAAGACTGGCGGTCTGGTTCCCTGCTTTCATTTCCTCTCCTGCCCTGTCATTTGCCTTGGTTTCCTCCTTGTGGCCTTGTGGCCAATGGGGTAAACCAGACAGCTTAGGATCCAGGTGTGAAGGCTCCCTCAGCGCTGGGGTTGGCTTTTTCTTTTTGTAAATAAACTGCTTTTTTTCTGGCACCGCCCTTGACCTTGAGCTGTTCTGTGATCTTTGGGTGCCTCTGCCCTTGTGACTGTAATGACTGGAAGGCAGCAACACCCAGGCGGCAGGTGGTCCTCCTGAGCTGAGTCACCACCCTGGGAACAGTGCCCTGGCCAGGGCGTCCCAGGCAAACTGGGACAAACTGGGACGGGCAGAAGTGCAGAGACCTCTTCACCCGGCCTCTGGGTCTGCGAGGGCTCTTTGAGCACAGCAGAGAGAGAAAAGGAAATGGAGTTTTTGGCGAAGCACAAGGTTGTTTTCCGCACAGTTATAGTTACGGTCCATGATTGGTCATTTTATTTCAATACACCAATATTACCCACTTACGGATAGCTTTTAAAAATAAGATGATTTTAAAATGGTGTTTTATGATTCTGTTTGAACTTATGATTTAAGAGAGCCTAAAGAGTAGCATGACAGGATAGGTCTAAACCTTTGATATCCTAGGAAATGTGAAAATGAAGTTTATTTTCTAATTTTTAAATTCATAGGCGCTCTGTTATATGTTTAAAAAATTAGGGTACATTTTGTTTCCAGCAAAGAGAAAAATGTAATTTTGCTTTTGAAAGGAGGCACTTTTGTTTTGTTTTACTTAAAAAAAAGTACATGTATCTGGGAGCTATGGCACATGCAGGTAATCATAGTGACTTGGAGGCTAAGACGTGAGGATCACGAGTTCGAGGCCAGAGGTAGCTGCACAATTTAGCAAGACCTTGTCTCAAAATGAAAAATAAAAAGGGGCTGGAGGGCAGGCCCTGGGTTCAGTCCTCCAATACTAGGGGAAAAAATACATCTGGCTTATTCACCATACCAGTGGATAGAGATGACCTCAGCAAGTCTAAAACAGCAAGTTAACCATAACATCTCTTTTCATCTGGGAAAATGAGCCTTTATCAAGCGGCAAAAGAAAACGTGCAAGTGTGACCACCCAGTCACTTCAGCTGATAAGGATTTTCCAGAAAACAGAAAGCTTTCTCCATCTTCATGACTGAATAATAACTCTTAGGAAATACTACCAGCTTACTCAGTTCTAACAAAACCATTAAAAACAGTCTGATGACCATTAGTCAGTTGCCTGAATGCCAGTGTTATCTGTGATTAACCGTGGTGTCACAGCTGGGGGCTTTCAAAGTGGGAGAAAATAGCCCTGTGTCTCTCGCTTTCTGGGTGCGGAATTTTTTAAACTTAAACAAGTTTAAGTTTCTGACCGCTCACATCCTGTGCCCAGTTAATTCTATCCCAACCAAGTGTCCCTAAAGAGAAAAGCCCTGCCCTGTTCTTGAGCAACTGTTCTTGAGCCTGGGTGTCTGTGAATACTCGGGCCAACCTGGGCCCTGCCAGGACTTTTCAGCAAGTTCACTGAACTGGACTACTTAGTTGCCAAATCCGCTGTAGATTGTGACCTAGAAGTGGAGGTTTACTGCTTTATTTCTGTGTTTACTTTGCCTGAGTACTGTAGGCATAAAAAAGTAAGGATAGTCAAATGATGTCCTAGTTCCTTTTTTTTTTTTTTCCTTTACTTTTCCTATCCTCCCCCCTTCCCTCCTCTGGTACTTGGGATTAAACCCAGTGTCTCGTACATGGTAGGCAAGTGCTCTACCACTGAGCTAAACCCCTTACCCTCCTAGTTTTTCGAAGGCAGAAAAATTCAGTCAAACTCTAGAATCCAGAACCAGTTCCTTATTCCTACAACCTTTATGACTTCAGAGCAGTGTAAGCTAAATCAAAACGTATTTGAGGTTGCACATCAGTTGCGTTTGGAGTCTATTCCCTAGTCTCACTGGATTGGGGAATATTCTTGCTGGGAGGAAGGCATTCATTAAAAGGAGAAAGGTGGGTAAGCGGGTACACACCTGTAATCCCAGCGGCTTGGCAGGCAGAGGCAGGAGAGCACCAGTTGAAGGCCAGAGGCAGCCTGGGAGACCCCGTGTCAAGATAGAAGAAAGTGACAAAGGGGCTGAGGGTACAGCTCAGTGGTAGAACTCTTGAAAAGTATATACAAGGCCCTGGGTTCAGCCCCCCAGTGTGGCAAAAAAATAAAGATACACAAAATAATAAAACACAAAAGGAGAGCAGCTGTGTGGAACCTGTGAGAGAACTGAACTTGGTTTTGGATAGATTTTGCAATAAAAACCAGTCTCGGTGACCATACAGAGTTTCATGAACGTTTGGCCCCGAATGAAATACCCTCTGCCTGTGAGCAAGCTGTGTTGTGTGACCAGGGGACACAGTGAAGCCTCAGAAGGGCACTGGGACACGCTCAGGCGCTGATGAGTTAAAACCCAGCGCCAACAGTCGGCGCAGGTTTGTTTATCCTGCCTTTCTGAAGTCAGAGCCAACATTCTTAATGGTTCTGAGTGATTCACAATGTTCCTATTCCGGCAGGACCACTTTCCACACACGGGCTGTGACTAAAACCTCTTCAGGTGAAGTCCGAAGCAGAAACCAGCCTCATACTCAATGTCATATTTTAGAATCCTCTTATTTTAGAGCAAAAGGAAAGCTGTCAAGTATGGCTCGCTTATTGCAGACAGGAAGGCACAGCACCAGCGAGGAGCTGGTCGGCCAGAGGTCACAGAGCTGGAAGAGCAGCGAGTCCTAGCCAGGCATCTGGGTCCAGAGCCCGGGATTCCTTCCTCTGCCCCACGCAGCTCCCGCTCCAAACCTCAGGAGGACGTTCCAGCGTGCCCTGGGCCTGTACTGGAGGAGGCAGCTTGCCCTTGGAGGAATGTGCAAAAAATTATTTAGGTCAGAAAGGAGAACCCTATTTTTACAAAATGAAACAAATCAGTGATTGCCATAGGCAGCTGTTTTCAAAACTTCCTTTGTCAATGTGTTAGGAATTTATTAACTTTAGGATAGAAACAAAAATAAGGATATTTCTATCTGTATGCCAGTAAGAGACTTGACCTACCTTTTTTTAAATGGGAATTAACTTATGCCATGGTAGTTCTTAATAAAACAAACTTTGAATCCTCACCACAGGAGAAAGAATTGAGCAATGTTCTCAGAACATGTTGTACTCTCTGAGGCACCAAGCAAGCGTAATGTTTAGAAGATGCTCTGGACGCTCGCAAGTGCCTCTTTGGAACAGAGCAGAGGGGGAAATGGTGGAAAGAACTGGACAGAGGAGCTGGAGCGGCTGCAGAAGGTGGGCTTGGGGAGAGCAGTTGACTCACCCCTTCTGCTCATCTGAGGACTTCAGGGAGCCACAGCCTCCACAAAGGAGGACTCCTCACCTCATAAACTCTGGGAAAACAGGGTGCTCCTGTGCGCCAGTGTACACATAGCCCGCAGGGAATCTCCCCAGACCAGGGGCTGTGCCCCTAAGAGCCAGAGACCAGCCATGCATGGTACCCCTGGCAAAGGATATAAACAAGTCCTCGGCACCCACTGCTCACTGGGGCTCTGCCAACAGCTTCCCTCAAGAGCGCATGAGATGATTGTGTGGCCTTTATTTGTATAAGGACAACAATCGGAGCCAAGGGATCAAGTAATTTGTCTAAGAAACAAAAGCAAGGCGCAGTGACATGGGATTTGCACCCAGATCTCTCTGCGTGTGGAGCAGGTCCTGTGTCTGCTTCCTCCAGGTAGCTCGTGAGCAACTGCCATTCCTTGCATTGTTCTGACAATGGTCTGATTATTACAAAGAGTGCTTTTCCCCAAGAATGTAAACCAAGTATGTCAGAAGGATAAAGGTAAGCATCGCCAACTGGCCTTTTATGGGAGGAACCAGTCCTTGGTCCTGGTCATCATCAGTGCCATTTTTCCCAGTCTGTGGAAACAATGTGGAAGAAAAAAAAAAAAATACCCTGTTTTGCTTCTAGCATGATTTTGAAGATGGAAAACTATTTTCCCTCATCACCTGCATTGTCCTCATCTCTGAGGTAGGCAATTTATATTAAAAAGAGCTGCTGAAGAGAATAAAGTGGCTGGGTTGGGACCGCCAGGGTGTCTGTGATTGCCTTTCCTTGGGTCCTTTGTCCCAGGTGACAGGATGTCCTCATGCACTACGTAGACATGAGCACACCTTTCTTATCCTGGAGTGAAATGGAAAGTCTTGGTGATTGTCATTTAATCAAAATCTGCCTTGGATATTTTTTTCCTTCCTTCCTTTGTTCTATTTGTACTTTTTAAAAATTATAATCTAGCACCTGTTTCAGATTTAAGCTGTGGGTAAAATGTTCCTAACAAAATCACACAGCAAGCTGGGAACATGGGATAAAAAGCGGCGTGTTTTCTTCTCAAGAGTTGTTGTGCTCATGTTGGTTCCGGATGCTCCCAGCTCCGCTTGCTGTTTGTCTCTTAGAGCAGGGGCCTTGCCAATACCCAGCTCCTGTGAAGTGGGCAGACTCACACTGGGGGATCCCGGGGTTCCTGGGTCTCTGCCTTTCCCCCTCCCCTGCTGTTCTTGGATCGACCAAATTTTTGTGCGCTTGAAGTTGTAAAAAAATTCGTGTCTTAGCTTCACATTGAAAGTCACTCCAGTGGTTCATCTCCAGTATGAGTGGGATTCAGGGTCTCGGGACATGATCACCCCCCAGCCCACTTTTGCCTCTGAAGAAGTCAAGGAAGGAAGAGGAGAAGTATGTTGAACCGAAGGGCGTGTCCTACAGGATCGTGTAATCTTTTCTCCACTTCCAACCCCAACCGCATTCTAGACCAGTGGGCCTGTGTGCTCCATGTTCATTAACCGTCCTGAGAAAGGAACTCCCAGCCGTTCTGTGTTACCCAGAAGGAGCTGGCCACCCCCATCTCCCCTGACCCTTACCTCTGCGGAAATGAAGAGTAGTAAGCCTTTGGGAGAGCCTATCCTGATCCCAAAGTCTCGTCTCCTACAGGTGGACCCCCATTCTGGTGTTTATCTCATTGTGCCCATAATTACCTGTTCACTTATCTCCACCCTACTGGCTGGTAAATCCCGCCTAAGCCCCCAGAGGCTAGCCCCGAGGCTGGCTCACTCTCCTCCAGCACAGTGTTGCCCATAGGTTAGAGCCCAAGAAACATCTCTTTCTTCTCCGTACAGAATTCACGGTTCTTCTCATCTCCTGCCATTCCTGTTGCCAGCTAACTTTCACCTTGGGGTGGGGGGGACATAACATGGGCTCTCCTTCACACACCTGCTACCCTGTCATCTCAGATCCTTGCAGCCTGACTTCCCAAAGGCAGCAACTTTTCCCCATCCCCCACTGTCTCCACCTCCTGCACCTCCACACAATTTTGCTGTCATCTCCACGAAGTTCTCCCTTTTTCCTGCCCGCCCAGGTTGCCCCTGGAGTGCGCAGCTCAGCCCTTGTGCTCTGTGAAGCACCCTATGACTAATCCATCAGCCTCCTAAGCCCCTCCAGTCCCAGATGACTATTGTACCCTCCACCAGCATGACATGCTTCACTTTTTTTGTCCCCGTACAGTTGAATGACCAGGTCACATACAAACATAGCAACATCACCATCTCAGGTATTTCTCCAGCAGGACACAGTATCGGTGCATACCCACTGGCTGGGTGTAAGAGGCCTGTAGTTATCAATCGTGTTAAGAAGTGTCTTCTGGCCATGCCACAGTGCTGTTGGCTAGTCTGTTCAGGAGAGATGTGGCATGTCCCTCCCACATAGATGGCTCACAGGGCCTGGTACCTCCTGGGTTTGCCCGTTACACCCTGTGTTTTCCTTTGGCACCTGTTTCTCAGGCATTGCTGTTTATATATTAATGTGTACTGGAATCACCTCTCCAGTTCACTCTTGGCTCCTCTGAGCGTCTTACGGCTTCTGGTGTATTATGAGCACAGTGACCCAGTGCTGAGTGAGCAGGCAGATGAGATGGTTGAGCGTCCTGGTGCCAGTTTCAGGTCGCACCTCTTTTCCTCATCTCTTGACTGACTTTGACATCTTTTAGCCTATTCTTTCCCACCAGAGAAGTCCCCAGACCTACTCATAGCCTCTCTTTACTAATGCCCAGTCTTGTTCTAGTCATTCACATCAGTTTTAACATATTGACTGTATAGACCATCTTGACATTTTATCCAAAATAGTGCTGAGTTTACAGGCATGCACCACCATGCCCTAATATTATTATTATTATTATTATTATTGTTTTCAAAACAACTCTTGAGAGTTAAGATATGTTATTTCCACTTTATACATGAAAAACTAAAGCTCAAAAAGGGTTAAATCGCTTGCCCAAGGCTGTGTAACAAGCAGAAGAGAAATTTAAATCCAGTTCTTTCTGATCTCAAAGCTTATGCTGCTTGTTCTTCTAGTCCCAGGTTAAAGGTACATTAAATGGGAGATCACTTAATAGCGCTTGACATTAAAGGGACAGAATATAAATACATTCACTCAAATAAGCTAGTGCTCATGGGGAGGGACAGCCATAAGAGAGAGAGAGTTACTGATAGATTCAATTCTAAGTAGAGATAGGCAGAGATAAGCTTCTAAGTTTGTAAACACTCCACGGTTCCTTGTGCAACCAAAAAGGCACCCTTTGGGTGTCAGGGGGCTGCCATGCTGACAATGTGGTTGACCACTGGCTCTTAGCCAGAAGCAGCAGGGAGGCCAGTAGTCAGGTATGCTTCCCGGCTGGGCTGTGGCTCTTTGCTGTGCTCTGCGGTAGCAGGTTGGGTATAAGCTACAGCCTCAATTCTGCCTTTAGATTAGAACCACCAAGAATTACTCTCAAAGGCTCAGTCTTCTGGTGCTCAAGGGGAGGCAGGGATGCCAGAGGGAGCCTGGCAATGTATTTGTCAAGTCAGATCCTCGGAATTGAGAAACCGTGTCACCAGCTCGTACAGTTTCCTTGAGCAGATCTGTGCTGTGGTTTTGCTGTCTGTGCACAGTGTGCAAACACCTGAGGCTTAGGAGGCTACAGGTGCAGTGGTCTTTAGGCACCCATGTTCTCTGGGGGAGTGGCGGCATAAAGGTAGCACATTCCACAGACAGGCTGGATGATAGGCTTTTGAAGGAACAGGCTGGGGAGGCCCTTCCAGCATCTTAAATGGACATGCCACTGGGCCAAAGACCGAAAGCTCCCAGGCAGTAGCAGCTGGCTCTTCTTGCAGTCTGACAGAGACCTCAGTTACTATTGAGAAAGGCAAGAGCTACTCTCTGACATTCTTCCCTGTCCTAATTTTTATCTGACATTGGTCCCTGTTCTTATTTTTATGATCACTTTGGAAAACATGTGATTGTTTTATGTGTAAATTCCAGAATCCTCTGGGATTTATTACCTCCACATTGGTTTGCATTTTATGTTGACCTTAATATGTCTTCCTTCCTGTCTGTACTTCTTAGCTTGATTTACTTTTAGACTTTTCTGTTGCAAGACAGCATTGAATATAGTTACTGCTTTATTCTGACCATTTCTTTGACTGGCTGAGACCCTCAAAGATTTTAATCCCAACTCAAGAATCTTCCCATCATACTATATTCTTGTTTGGATAACATTTTGAATTGGTTGAGCTGCCCACAGTCACCAGAAATTGTGGAAAAATAGCATTTGGCTTAAAGATTGCACCTGTGAATCCCAGGTCATCCTCTTCCCCAATCCATTCCCACCCACCTAGCTGGACCATACCATCCTTATTTGCTGCTGAGCGTGGCACACTGTGTGGCCTCAGCTGTGTTCAAGTTCCATTGGTGGTGGTGTAATCATTAACTTAGAAATTGCTGTAGGTGGTTACTTGACAGCACAGAGTTTCCTTCATCAGACTGCTGAGTCATTTGGCCTCTTACTGGGTAAAATGAGAGGGGTTTTTTTTTTCCTTTTTTTTTCCTTTTAATAGATTTCAGCCCCTCATAAGGTGCCTTCCTTGGGGCTACTGTAAAGGCACTCCCAGTTGTATTAACTTACACCATTAGTTTTCAGAAATGACACCCTCTACAGCCTTGGCTTCTTCTTTTATGCTGTGGTGAAAGATGCATTCCAGCTTTGAAGTTAGACCGCATAAGAGAAAGTGTAATGAGGCTTTCATTCCAAATTGGCCTCCAATTGATGATGAAGTTGTCAATGAGGATTTTTCTTGCAGACAGGTGCTACCTTCTGCAGTCTGTGCTGCTAAAGCATGAGGCTGCAAAATCAGTGTTGAAAATAGAAACCTCCTCCTATCCTCTGTGCAGAATGCTTTCATCCATTTCTCCTGTGATTGCATCTCTAGGCTTATTCAATGCTGTATTTCCTAAGACATTTTGCCAACCATACCTTGCTGGTTTGCAACACCTACGGCCTCGTGTCCAAGAGCAGTTTCCTTAGCAACAACCGTATCTTATATTGTCTCCAGCCCAGAGCAAACACCAACACAAAGAGACACATGTCACAAACTGTGCCAGAACTTTCCAAGCTTACTTGTCTTAAGCAGAAATGAGAAGATGTCTTATAGTTCATGTTTTTAAAAGTCCATGGGTTGACACTGGATACATAACATGCTAATCAGAAAACCACTGACTTTTCCTTGTGCTGCTGCTTTGAGAGACATCCCAAGGTTCTTGCTGTCATTTAAATTCCAGGTGCTGTTTTTCTGAACAAATGCCTCCTGAGGATTTCTGTGCCTGGAAAAATATCTACCAACAGATTGCCTTTCACCCCTGTGTGAGTAGAGGCTTGGCTCACCAATCACCCTCAAAGGAGTTTTGTTGTATTTTGTTCTTGGATGATTCCCCAGTAAATGGCTCTTAAGGGGTCCCTGGTATTTGACTTCCACTCCTCAACCTCACATTTTACAATCAGGAAATGCCCATGACATGAACTCCACTTAAAAGCAACCATACCGGCCCCATGTGCAGGCCTTCGGATGGGAAAGAGAAGGCAGAAAATATCACAGGTACTCATTTCCTTAGATTCAGATGGAGATGCCATTCAGAGACCCAAAGGCACCTTTCCACATTTTAACATGCAGCAGAGAGGACTTTCCATTTATGAGCTCTGACAGATACCTTAGCCACCTCTATTGTGGTCTGAAAGGAAAAGTAATGTTTTTGTTACAATGTTTGCATTGTGCTGTTGCTTTATCTTATTTACCTGAATTAATCCTCACAACAACTTTCACACAGAGGGTACTGTTACTAGCACCATTCTACAGAAGAGGACACTGAGGCTCAAGGAATCAATTTACCTGAATTGAGGGTGACGCTGGTGGCAGAGTTTGGTGTCCTGGCTCTGTGCTGTTAGGTGCCATCGAGTCGTGTCCAACCATAGGGACCTTCATAGGGTTTTTAATGGCTGGCTGTTTCAGGATTGACTCGAGAGTGGATTGCCACGTTCTCCCAGTTTTGCAGTGCTGGGAATCAAACTCAGGACCTCAGAGACTGCAGAGCGGCGCTCTACCAACTGAGCTAAATCCCAGCCCCATCGTGGCTCTAGGAGTCTGCATTTCCCCCTCCACACCCTACCACACTGCTTCCTACAAATGGAAAGGCTCAGGAGATAAATTGCCAGGCTGTGTCCTAGAGACTGGATTTTAGCATCGTCATATTTATATGCATGATCTGGAGACCAGTTCTAGACTTCAGCTTCTTTAAGATTAGTGGGAAAATAAGGCTCCAGAGAAGATGGGACATGGTTAAGGTCACACTGCAAGCCAGAAGTGTGGCTAAGGGTCCCAGGCTTCTGACCACTCTCAAGTAATTTTTGAGTTTTTCCCTTCCTCTTACTGGTAATTTGGTGCTGCTTCTGCTAATTTGGGCCAGTGCCAGATTTAACGGCTTGCTCGTGTGCTTATTGGCAAAACCCTGAATTTGGAACAGGTGGCTATTCAGAGTTCCCTGTGGCCCTGCAAAGTGGAGCCATTACAGTGTACATAAGGCACCAGGCCACAAAGAATGGTGCCTGGAAGCTTGGGCTCGGGATTTGGCAGGTGGGGATTTCGGCCCCAGTTGTGCCATCACAAGCTCTGGGACCAAGAGCAAATTGTGCTGCAAATTGCTCACTCCCTGCTCCATCATATGGACACACCAACCTTTTTAGGTGGTCGTGAATGTCAAGAATGTGTATATGAAGCACCCAGCACAGTGTCGGGCAAAGTAAGTGTACCAAAGGCGGAAACTGTGATTATTTCTCAATGGACTCATCCATCCACTTCTCATTCGCTCTTGCCTTCACACTCCAGTGTCCTGATCTATCCAAACACCCATTCATGTAGTGCTGTATAAATCATTACTCTTCCCAGAGGCTGCACTGCATAGGATCCTAACAGCACTGCAGCGTAGAACTTTGTATCTCTGTCTCTCGGGTAGGCCAAAATGCCCACGGAAATTCAGCGATTTTCCCAGGATCACATAGCTGGTAAGTGGCTAGCCAGGTCCTGTACGACCTGTTCATCTCCTCCTCCTAAGAAAACATTGGCTACAGTTGTGCAGGTCAGCAGAGCATGACTTCCAAATGTGTGATCCACTGTCACAGCAGTGACACTTCCATCTCTCGTTGTGCCTCAGTACTCAGGCGAGGACTGTTGTGTCCTGATGTCCCTAACATCCTGAAGCTGTGTTCTTAAAGAAGTGTCAGTGTCGGATACAGTTCTCCTTGTGAAATCCCCAAGCCCTGAGGGAAGTTATCTTAATCCAGTTCACTCGTACAAGAACGGACTGGCCTCTCACGTCAAGGGAAACAATGCACGTCCACTGTTTGGCTTTGCCACCCAGGAGTTCCTGTGGGTTATTGACTCATTTCCCGGGCTCCAACTTCACTATCAGATTTGGGGCAGGAGAAAGCACAAAGAAGGGCAGCTTGTTGAGAAATAACATCAAGTGTGGCAGTGCAGACCAGGTTTTGACATGGAGACACACATTTGCATGGCTGATGGGCTGAGAGACATTCAGAAGTATTCTGAAAGGTGATTATTTTAATACTTGGAGTGGAGAGCCTGATGACTTGAGTGTGTATTCTGTATATAAGAAAGAGTTAAGGTTTTTTTTTTTTTCCTTTCAAGTGTTGCAGCACCTTAACATTGTTGCTGGTTAAAAATAGAAACAATCCTGAGTTACAAATGGAACAGCCCTACTGTGTTCTGGCCTGAAAATATAGAACAATCAAGGTAGTTGTTGTAGATTGGGGGACAGAGAGGAATGCCTACGGAGTAAAAGCATTCCTTCTCAGTAGGGTCGTCCTTGTGGTTGAGTGCCACTGAAAGACTCAGCAGAGTAAGTCCGTACCACTTGCTGTCCCTCTGTTCTTCTGTGCATGTCCCGGAGAGAGAATGAGTAAGTCTCTATTAATGTACCAACTGGCTTTTCCATCTCCCTGCTAGTGCACCACACAGAGATTTTCTTTGTTAACTTGGTAGCCAGTTGTCTTATGCCAGGTCTATTTTTAGATGATGGTATGAGAACTGGGGCCCAAACTGAAGATCTCTGTCTCAGTGCATTTTACTTAAGTAAGTTTACAGCCACTTACCAACTCGCTACCCCAGGTCCTCCCCCAAGGACTTGAAAAATGTGGGGAAGCATGGGAAACAACCCATCTTGGTGCTTCTGCTTTGCTGAAAAGGCCTTGAGAAACTGGGCTAATAGGAGGAGGCTAAGATACAAAAGAATACGTCCACCTTACATTCTCCTGCTGAATTTTGAGAAACATGCTTAGAGATAATACTGAAAACATATTTGCCTACTCCATGAAGGGTGTGGTTGTGATATGGTGTGTGTACACGTGTGTGTGACATATATTTGATATGTGAGATACACCATACATATATATGCTCTTAACAGACATTAAATAAGAGCAAGAGATCTGTTCTTCAGAAAAAGATTTCCCCATAGCTAAGGTGTTAATCATTTGAAAAAACTTCTAAGTGGCAATAGGCAAAAGCTGTAACTAGTCGTTCGTTAAAAATAAGACCTTTGTGTTCTGGATTTTGCTTTTTTTTTTTTTTTTTTTTTAACTAATGAGAATAATCTTGCTGCTGTCTATGTAATCAGTCACTGAGACTGAATTATAATAGAGTATATAGATGCCTGCAGTGGGCCCCTATATTAATCACAGAATTAGTGAAATAGTTGTTCGACAATTCCAGTGATGCTTCTGGCACTTTTTCAGGTTTCAATCCCTTAATCTACTCTCTAGTTGAAATATCTCACTGCCTCTGACTTCTTATATAAGGTATAGGCATTTTTTTTCCATCTATGAGCTCTTGCTTTGGTGAAATGATTACTACCTATCTCTGCAGCATGGTGTTCTTATCCCTTATTTACAGGGGTTTAAAAAAAAAAAACACCCAGCAGCCCCAGGCGTGTGCTGTGGATGCTCTTCATGAGAAAGGATGCATTGATGTTGTGATCCTCTTATGAAAAGATACCTGATCAAGACTAGGAGGAGCAAGAATCTTATCCCTTAATTGGTATTGTAGGGGTCACAGAAGACCCTGAAAGTTAAACTTTACTGGTTTTTAGAATTCCTGCTTGTCACACAGATGTGTTCCCTGTAATCTCAGTGTATCCCAACTCTGGCCAGTGTACTTGCCTAAGCCCAGGTAAGTGGACCCCACAGTATGAATCACATTTGCCTGTTACTGTGCATAGTTTGATTGATCTCATGAAAATTGATTTTTATCACTTTCAGGATCTCTACATTATGATGAGAAATGTGTGTTACTTTAGTTTTAGTTTGGTTTTATAGTTTTTATTGTTTTTTTTTGTTTGGGCTTTGATTTTTTTTTTTTTTTTTTGCCTGTTTTTTGTTTTTAACTATACTTAGGGGTTGAACCCAACACCTTGCAAGTCCTTTACCACTGGGCTGCACCCCAGCCCATATTTTATTTTTTTAATTCTGAGTCAGGGTCTCACAAAGTTACACAGGCTGCCTCTGTCTCGAACTCACACTTCTCCTGCCTCCATGTCCCGAGTTGCTGGGATTACAGATGTGCACCACCATGCCCAGTTTCATTGTAGTTTTTGATACCTGAGAAAACTAATTAGAATCTTAAAAGTACCTTAAGAAAAATTTGTTATTTTTTGGTAATTATTATCACACAAATAACTGTTATATTAGTAACTTGTGAAAGGTGCTTTAGTTCATATCACAACATGATTAGCCTTTAAAAACAAATATCTTAAATAATAAAAAATGTTTTGTTTGGGGGTCATAGACGATCCCACAAACTGATATCCATCAACTAAGTTGATGATACCGGTTTAATCAGACCCTGCTGAACAGCCCTGGATTGTTGGCATCTTCTGAACCCACTTGAAATCATCAGCCCACAGGCGCACTGTCACAGGAAGATCACTCTGTTCTCCCAGGGAGATTGTGAAGTGATGATGATGTAGAGGAAAGTTAAAAGGCCAGACCAAAGTTCAGCCAATTTACTTCAGCCAAGAGAACAGACGAAGTGAATGGGACAGCCAGGATTAAGAGCTGTTTTTCGCCAAGTGATAATATCATGATAAAAAAGAAAGAAGCAGGGGGGGGAAGGCTAAGGTTAAAGAGACCAAAGAGTCTTAGTCAACCTTGATGGGACCTGAGTGAAAAACAAAACTGAGAAAGACATTTTTTTTTTAAAGTGGAAAAAATTGAATATAGGCTGGCTGTCTCATGGTACATTCCTAAGGAATTGTTAATTAGGTATAATAAGGTACTGTAATTACATGGAAGATGCCACCCCCCCTTTTAGAATAGCCTCATTTGAGGGGGGAAGACATGCTTAAGCAGTTAAAAGCTGAGTATCTGGGTGATTGTCAATTTGCTTTCAATCAGATTAGGAAAAAATCTATATCACATGTAGAACATTATATGTAGATTACATACAGTCAGCATAGCTAAAGCAAAACACAGCAGAAATGGGCAGTTATTGAACTGCTGTGATGGTTGTTAGGAGCTGTCCACTCCAATCCGACTCATAGTGAACCCTCATAAGGTTTTTAAGGGCTGATTGTTTTGGTGATTGCTTTGGGAATGGATTTCCATGTCCTTCTCCCATTTTTGTGGTGCTGGGGATCAAAGCCAAGGCCTCCAAAGAGTGCAAAGCAGCACTCTACCAACTGAGCTAAACACCAGCCCCAATGGTTGAATTAGATAATACGAGTTTAGGAATTCATTTTATTGTCAAAGTTAATGTATATCGGAAATTTTCCCTAACAGTTAAAAAAAAAAAGTGCATTCTTTTAGGTGGCCTGTGATCGTTAAGCATTTTCTTGGACCTGTAGAACATTAAGGAATGACAATAAGCTGCCTGATAAGATGATGTCAAGAACTATAGTGGGAGGGAAGCAAGAACCATGGGACAAAATCATTGTCAAGGAGAAGTGAGACGCAGAGCCCTGCCTTTGGAGGGAGAATTGAAAGCTAACACAAGCCCTGGAACTAACAGAGTCTGAGGAATTCCATTCTGGAAAAAACATTGGGTTCTCATGAGCATCAATATATTACTTTGTCTCTGGTCTGGTCCATTGTCCTCCTTGGACCCCTAAACCACTGTAATCCTTTGAATCAAAGAAAATTATTTCCCAGTAAAACTACTGAATTTAGAGAAGGGTTTTATTCACCTCTTACCAGAGCTTTCTACAGTGTGCTAGTGCCATGTAAGGTTCCTTGTGTCACTTTCTACATCCTTCATCCAGCTGGGTACTTGGATCACAGGATGAGCCCTGGTTTGGCCCTGGCTTCTTTACTCAAGGAAAGGATCTTCCTTGATTTCACACACAGAAGTAAGAGGGTTGACTTGTAAAAATGCCTCCAGATGATCAAACTGAATGTTCGAGCAACCCAAGAATAGAGCAAATCACAGGCATGCTCACCCCCACCCCAACACCAAACTGAGCGATGTCAGGATATGAATGGATGAAATTTGCTAAAGCTCTATCCAGACCACCAAGCAAATAACCAGGTTTCCACTTTTTTCCTTTCAAGGTTGTCTTGAGGTTATTGTAATAGCTTGCTGAATCAAAAACAGATCATAAAGCTTCTTCAGGAAGCTGGTTTCATATGGTGGTTTAGATTTAAATAGTGATTGTCTAGCACCATTTGAAATCAGTGTTCTTGGGGGAGACCAGCTGCGCTGCCAACCACAAAAGAAGTGATTTGGACAGCCCTGAAGGATTTGACAGCAAAAACCAGCCAGCCATGAGAAGCTGCCTCGCCTTGTAGCTGACCCATTCCTTCCTCTGCCAAAAGTGGTGTTGTATATAGTAAATTAATTATATGGGACATTTCATTATGAGAACTTTATACTTGTTTGCGTAATAAACCTTCTACAGCACTTCCTCTGATGTAGACTCCATCTGCCTGGGTTTAAGGTCAAATGTATGACGGATTTAAGGTTTGCGCCTTCCTGACTCTCAGGACTTCCTGTGACCCCTTAGAGGATGACTGATTTCTTTTGGTGTTCAGAGTCAATATAATTTTCTAGCACCATCTGAAATCGGTTATAATGATTGGGGAAGAGCACCGTGCAGCCAACCGACAAGAGAAAATATATTGGTGACCTTTGGTCCCCAGATGAGAACTAAGAAAACAGAAACACAAAGCAGAAATACTGAGGTAATTTTTCTTTCTCTTTTTAAATTGTTTCATTGCCTTGAATTACTATTATCATATTGCTGGTGGTTCTATTTTAGAGAAATTCCACAGAATTTGAAGGGATTTTTGTTTTGGGGAAAGGGCTAAATTGAGGATTGTCTGAGATTTGAAAGCATTGAGGGAGGAAGTTCTGATACTTCCAGAAGCTCACATCCCACTGGCAGGAGGTAGGAGGGATGGTCTCCTCACCTGCCTGGTCATGGAGCTGCTCCATGCCAACCACCCATGCTCATGTGGGCTGGAAGTTAATCTAACAAAGCATGTAACCACAGACGGTTCAGGTGACTGGCTTTCAGGGTCTAGGACAGGACTAAGTTAGCAGGTTGCAATTCAGTTTAAAAAGCTATGTAAAGCCAGGCCTGGTGGCTCACACCTATAATCCCAGCAGTTTGGGAAGAAGAGGTAGGAGGATCGCAGGTTCAAGGCCAGAGGCAGCCTATATAATTTAGCAAGGCCCTTTCTCAAGATTAAAAAAAAAAAAAAGAAGAAGAATAGGCTGGAGGTGCAGCCCAGGGGTAGAGCACTTGTAAAGTATGTGTGAGGGCCTGGATTCAACCCCCAAGCACTGGAAAAAAATGAAAACCATGTAAAGAAAGCAGGAAGTTCTACTTGAACTATTATCTTAAATTGTCCCTTCTTACTGGAGCCAAGTGGTTAGGTTGAAAACAATGCTGAGTTTCCTAGGTCGACCGGGGGGAGAGGGGGGTGGTCAGGGAAGTGCCATAGGAATGAGCAGTCCCAGCTACTCCACCTCCTGGATCATGAATGCTGCTGCGGTGACAGATCTTAGTGTCACCTACAGGTCTACTTTCCACCTGCTGCCCCCTCTGGCCACCCTGGAGTACTGAAGGAGCGCCTGGTGGTCTTCAGGTTTGTTCTGCTCTGTGGCCTGGAAAAGCTACATGGCCGTACCATCCCAAGACAATGCCTACCCTCCTGGCAAAGCGTTTCCACCTTCCTCACGCCCACCTCTGCCTTTTGACCCTCCCATTGGAAATCTCTCCAGAGAAGCTCTTTTCATCTCCTGGGTAAGACAGGAATCTGTAACCAAGCCATTCTGTCCACCGTGGAAATCGGGTGAGAATTAGGATCTTTGCACCATTTCTTTTTTTGTCCTCCAGTTACTGTTTCCATGGAACTGTCTTCTGCTTTCTTACCTACTGTTTTCCCTGAGTAATTTTACTTTTTCCTCTAGATCCAAAGACATCACCTGTGTGCTGATTTCTCTTAAACTCGAGCTGCAGCCTAAGATGTTCCCACAACTTTTGATTCCCACATTTCCACTAGCTCTTTGATGCCAGAACCAGAGCCTTGCTCTTCTCTCCGAAACTGATTTTTCCTGCTCTGTGTGGGATTTGCCTTGCCCTCTGCCTTCCTGTGTCCACATTCAGCAAATTAGTAAGACTCCCTGTTCACTCATATTCCCCCCCCACAAGTCAAATCCATCCCTTGCTCTGCCTCCTCCTTAGTGTCCTGCATGGCTTCCTGGCCACACCCCTGTCCATTAGTCCAACTTTCCAATTGTCTTTATAAAACATGCCTGTGACCTCCTTCCTTTTCCCTGGCCATTCAGTAAACTCTGTCTGGACCAGGGGCCTGTGTACCATTCTGTCTGCCGACGCCACTCTCAGCACCTGTCTTCTGAGCACCCCCAGGGGCTGGCTGCTAGGAACACTCCAGGGCCCTTCTTTCTAAGCCTGGGTGCTGTCTGCTTCCTCTGCCCAGGAGTGGCCTCTCCTCCTGCTCCTTGGGCTGGGACCTCCAGCTCTCTCGTCACCCTCTGGATCAAAGCTGTGCTCAGCCATGCAGAGGCTGAGCCCTGCGGGTGGCTTTCTGCTCTGGCTCCTTGACAGCCTGCTACGCTGTCCATCTTGTGCTCTGATGACTTGCTTACTGCCCAGTCTTCTGTGCTAGGCTGTAAGCTCTGTGCCTTTAGGAGGGCTGGATGGAATCTACCAGATTATTATAACAAATTGTCATGGACTGTAGCTACTTAAGAGTCACAAACATTTTGCTGTCCGAAACTTCGCCAAAAAGAAAAAATTCTCCAATTGCTTAAACCTCTGTTTTTGTTGTTGTTAGGTGCTGTCGAGTCAGGTCCAACTCACAGTGACCCTATGTACAGCAGAACAAAACACTCTGCAACACTGTGTCATGCCTGGCACTATGTCAGTGCTTCTTTGCTATTCATAGAGTTTTCAATGGCTGTTTTGGGATTGCTTTGGGAGTGGATTACCACATCCTTCTCCTAGTTTAAACCTTCAGCTGCAGTATTTTGTAGCATTTCCAAATGATACTTAAAGAACATATATCGTCCTGGTTAAATTTAAAACAGGCTAATAAATTAGAAAATTGAGTTATGGGCAGCTGAGCTATGGATAGATCCTAAAAAGCCATTAAGTGAGACAGGATTTTAAAACCTTCTTGGTGACCTAACAAAAATCTGAAACAAATGGGAAAAAAAAATCGAATTTGAACTCTAAAGCAAACACACACATTAGAGTCCAAATCTGAGTGGCTAAGGTTTGCTTGTTGGTTGACTTTGAGGAGGTCAAGCTCTTTTTTATAGCGATCTCTACCTGATTTTCAGTAATTGGAGACTGAAAAAAGAAAAAACAGGCAATAGCAGATGTTGCAGAAGGAGAGAGTGCCAAAAGAGAGAGAAATGAAATTTAAGTGAAGAAAAAGGAGCACAGTGTAAGCTCATTGACAAGACATTACTGTCCAGAACCCTGAATTTACATTTTCTGCTCGTCTTCATTTCAAAATGAAAGTGTTGAATGACCAAACAGCGAGGTGTTAAGTTTACCGAAGAACTGTATACATAAATAATTTCTAAACTGAGGTTAGTTCATAATTACTTTCTGTTGTGCCCGAAATAAAATCTAGGCTATTGAGAATGATGACAGATCTTCGGTTACTATGGAAATGATAAATCATCAAAGGTTGAAATTCTATTCACCAGCCTATGCTTACTGAAGGAGGAGAATGTATAAGCATGTTGCTGGGACTGTGAACAACTTTCATTTAACCAAAACTAAAATAGAATATACTATATATGCAGAATCCATTATATGGTGTTCTTTGCATATTTTCCTGAGGTAAAATTCAGATAACAAAGTTTACCATGTTAATCATTTGAAAATACACAATTCAGTGGCTTTTAGGCCTTTCCCAATGTTGTACGACCATCAGCACTGTTTTCCTTCTGGATCATTCTCACCACCCCAGAAAGAAGCCCTGTGCCCACTCCTCATTTTAGCTTACTTGCCAGACAGTTGCTCTGCCCTCTCTGAGGCCCTGGGTTTAATACCTAGCATCACAAAAATGGGAGAAGGACGTGGCAGCCCACTCCCGAAACAATCTCAAAACAAATCATCCATTGAAAACCTATGAATAGCAGAGAAGCACTGACATACAGTGCCAGGCATGGCACAGTGTCGGGGAGTGTTTCATTCTGTTGTACATAGGGTTTCTATGGGTCAGACCTGACTTGATGGTATCTAACAACAAGCTCCTGGCAAAATCTGCTTCTGTAGATTTACATATTCTGGCCACTTCCTGTGAATGGAATCACACAGTATATAACCTTTGCATTCTGTCCTTGTTCACTTAGTATGATGTTTTTGAGGTTCATCCACATTATAGCCTGTATCAATTCTCTGTTCCTTTTTATGGCTAAATAATACTCCCTCCAAATTTTGTTTAGAAGCTCATTGGTTTGATTGGCATTTAAGTGCATTGCTTTTTAAACTTTCATTTCCATCATTGTTATATTGCCCATAGATTAATAAGTCAGATGGCACTGACAAACAGCTGTCCTCTGTCCTACCTTGTTCTTCAACTCATTTTATCTATATATTCTGATTACCTCCGTTTTGAAATGCTTGTATTGCTATTTCTTGTGGTCTCTTTGTTTTGACTTTTATTCATTTATTTACTTTTTCTACAATGGCAGGTGAGGATTTATCTCCGCCACCACCATCACCCATAAACATCTTATTCCATTTACCTTCAGAATTCAGTTATAGCCACTATTGGGAATTTACCCAAAGGGGGATGAGTCATCATACCACAGAGACACCTGCATCTCCATGTTCAATGCAGCGCTTTTCCCAATAGCAAGGATATGGAATCAACCAAAGTGCCCTTCAACAGAAGAATGGATAAAAAAACTATGGTATATATACACAATGGAATACTATTCAGCAATCAAGAAAAATGAAATAGGGTCATTCGCAGCAAAAAGGATGGAATTAGAGAAAATTATTTTAAGTGAACGAACACGAGCTCAGAAAGAGAAACAACACATGTTCTCATATGAGTGAGCTGATTCAAAATTACAAGAAGGAAAAATCCTACTCAAAGGTCGGATCATAATAAAAGGGGGGGAGGGAAGATAAGAATGAGGTCAATATAAATGGACTAGAAATCGCATGTAATTGTTCTGACAAGATAAAAACAAAGACCACTACAGGAAAAGTTTCTATCTTAAACAGAAATGGAACCCAAGGACATATAGAAAAATACTACATAGTAAAAGATAGCGAAGACTTGGATGGGAAAC